>LUCW03000275.1:120000-127500 GCA_001586965.3 Sphaeroforma sirkka
ATACTGATGGGTCAAAACGGTTGCATCTCTCAGCACAGTCACTGGTTGTTCCGCATCTCTCAACACAATCACTGGTTGTTCCGTGACACCTGTCTGTTCGCCATACACCTCCTCTGCCAGTGAAACCCATGGATGCGTTGCAGCCTCACCTTAGTCTGAAACTGCCACAACAAGCTAGAGTGGTTGGCAGACTGGGTCGCACGGGAGTGCAAGATATGTTGTGCTACGGTATTTAGTTTGACGGGGGTGGATCGCAGCATGTCGCAATGCCCTCGCCGAGCGTTCCTTCGCAACCACTAAGCGCACGCTGAACCACTAACCGCGTGCCACCAGTCTAATACGTACAATTGGCTGCATTTGCATCCGCCTGTTATGGTTTGTTTGCCATGAGGTCTCGTTTATCTCTGTGCCACGCTGAACCACTAACCGCGTGCCACCAGTCTAATACGTACAATTGGCTGCATTTGCATCCGCCTGTTATGGTTTGTTTGCCATGAGGTCTCGTTTATCTCTGTGCCACGCTGAACCACTAACCGCGTGCCACCAGTCTAATACGTACAATTGGCTGTATTTGCATCCGCTTGTCATGGGTTGGTTGCCACGAGATCTCGTTTATCTCTGTACCAGGCTGAACCACTAACTACGTGCCACCAGTCCAGTACGTACAATTGGCTGTATTTGCATCCGCTTGTCATGGTTTGTTTGCCACGAGGTTTCGTTTATATCTGTGCCAGGCTGCATCGGAGGCATGATGACGTTCGATGGATTTGAACCTGAGGAGAGTACCATAAATGGTTTACCCTGCGGTGCATTGGTATGAAGCGGGGCCTTCGATGACAATGAATTCGCCATGATGAAAGGAATTGTAGACGATATATGTGCACAATCTCATGACAGATTAACAACTAAACACGCTCCGTTTGTCCTGCATTGCACTTGGTTTTTATTCGCTATCCTTGAACGTCTGTCACCACCGCTGCCTGCGCAGTGCATGAGCAAGCAGTAATTTTCAGTCTTCGCATCCGCCACGAGTCATACTATCAGCCAAGTCGATGGTATTGTTTAATAGAGCTGCTATAACTGTTCATTTAGAAGGCTATGTTATGACTCATATCGATTGGCGTTTCTTTGGTGGATTGTTTGTAGTCCATCTCTTAGAATCTTGTATACTGTCGACTCGCGACTGCGCTTGCCGATATAATAATTCGTCATATAGTATGTATAAAAGCTAAAATCCGCATACATACGCGATGTGCATGCCATTGCTGCGTTTCTACAGTATCTACGTCACGCCTAGGCCACCCTTCAGTAGTGTGTGCAAAGGCTCGCGATCACGTTTTGCGTTGCCTCTTGCTGGGTGTGTCGCTTGTTGGTGAAGTGCTCCGTCTGATGGCGTCTGCCTTGTTCTCAGTATCATCCGTGGCCTTGGTGTTTACCGTGGTGGGTGCATCCACTTTGCTAATCTCTGACTCTACGTCTGGTTTGGTGTCTGGTTCCTCGTTATTGGAGTCGCTTTGTGATTTTTTTCTCGCCCGCATTTTTGCGGCCTGTACTTTATATAACGCCAATTTCTCAAGCTGCGATAAGTGCCGAATACAAACGCATAAGATCAGCATGCATACCAGCTTGTCTTGGACTGTGATAGGCAAAATCGAACACTACAACACTCTAATCACTGCCCGTACATTATACGACATGGACGGCCAAAGCTATCCCCAGTACAAAGCAAACCAACCACACACAATTAGAGAACAACGGACGCACGCTAAGCCCATACCCCAGCGGGAGCTAGAATCCATTTTGTGGGGTCTTTGTTGATCTTGACAAAGAATGGTGAGCTGGGATTGTTGGTTAAACTCGATATCGTGGCCCTCTTTGTTTCAGCCGAGTACATGGTTCCATTCTTCTTCTTGAGATTAACAAAGTGCTGTTGGTGACGAGAGGGAAGTGTTTAGTGGCATTGGATAGACACTCTGCCGTGAGCTCGAGTAGGCTTTGAGTATGTCTTGTGAGCTTCAGATGTGGTTTCAAGGGTTGGTCGATAGCCTCCAGCGCTCTGAAAAATTAGAGGGGTATAGTCAATGGGCAAGATGTGCATCCGGATGATAGACTCCATACCCACAGCATATAGATCATACGCTGGTGACTTCCTGATTTGAAACATATAACCATGCCAAGTGTGCATACCCAACACATCGTACAGCAGACATCTATCGAACGAGTGACGCGATTGTTCAACCGACATTTGTATCTGCTGAGCCTAAATCCACCCATGCTTGCGACTCTTGCGAGTGAAGCACGCTGGCGAACCCACGTCGCAGATCAAAAGCCGAACTTGTCGTCTAATGGGAAAACCTCAACCACTTTCAATTATATGATGGCGAATACTCAGCAACACAGACACATACCCAGTACATGAGGATATCATGATGCGAACACACGACAACTGTAAAGCTGCAGGCAAATACAATGGAACTACTCTCCCTCCCCGCGCATGGGGCTGTCGATACAATCGAGAAAGCGATCCACTATGTGTGGCAGACACCACACACATGTATGTACACTGCTTGCTTCGCCATCACAACAGACCGGCGTTCATGCCACTGCGACGGCGTGCAATTGGAGATTCAGACATACCGGTCCCACTCGGTAATGTATGTCCTCGATGTGCATGCCTTTCCCTTCTTCAATCGTACCGAGTACTCGGAGCAGTATCACTGGTGCGCAAAAACAAGACATGTAGGGTGAATCAAATACAGCAGCCTTCTGATGAGTCCTTTCGGCCCCAGCACGATATTGATGATGCTATAAGTGATCACACACCGTAATCACACCGCAACGAACGCGGCATTGTCATCGTCACGCTATGAGCTTGCGCGTTAGCTACATGATCAACCATCACTCGTATCGGCGGCGCAGATACCGATACAAACCAGTCAATGTTACAAAGGTAGGCTAGTAGGCATCAGCAAACCAGCAAATATATGACGCAGGCTGCAGGTGCTATTTCTAACCTGGGAGTATTCTGCATGGTGGAGTAGGGCAGAACCGGTCCCACTACAGTAATATGCTCACTGCCCACTGGCAAATACTCTACCACCCAAAAAAGGAACTACTCGACCACACAAAAAAAAAAAAATGAAAATCCGACTGTTGCAACGTGCTTGCCAAATACTACGCTCACTATCGCATAGCTTCGCAGTATCGAGTCTGCACCAGAGCCACCATTCAATCCTACCCCTACCCATCGCCAACTGAAAACGTTTATACGTCCCCAGCTGAAAACGCTTATATGTATACGCATCAACGAGCACATGTACAAACCCATGCATACATTGCAAACCAGTCAGATCCATAGCAGCCGCCAAGTCATTCTCCGTGTCGTGCTCCACCTCAGACTCCACCCTGGGCCACTCATACGTATCGTCACGTATGCGGTCAGACGCCACAACGTTGTCTGCGGGTGTGTTCTGTCCCGCAGCGCTTTCGGGACGGCTCGGCGGTTCGTACGGCGACAGTTCATCGTCAGACACTGTTGCAGGGTATGGGAGGATGTGGGCGTTCTGTGAATAGCTGATATATGCAGAGTGTAGTAGAACGATGGCTGGTTTGATGTGGACGTTCTGTGAATATATGATATATGTTCTCCGAATAGATGATATATGCAGAGTGTAGTGGAACGATGGCTGGCTGGTGATTTGGATGTGTATCGTCAGACACTGCCGTAAATATGTGCAGGTGTGGTCGTGCCGTGCGGGCAGGTGGCGATGGTTTCTGTGGGCGTAGTTGCATACGCAGCAGATCTATTTGGTTGACTGGATGATGTGGAAAACTCGCGTTTGATCATTTGGCGCAGTTGTATCAGTTCGTTTGAAGAATTGCTACGCAGATAGCATGGACGGTATACTCATACGGCACATGTGATGTAGCATTGAGAGGCCTGATTGGATTCCTTTCAGTGCCTCGCGCTAAAGATGAAGGTAGGGTCAGTATTTCCATCTGCATGCGCACAATCAACCGCGAGCGGGCTCCAGTAGGTGGTTGCGAAATTATAGTAAAATTGTAGTAAAACTATAGTATAATTGTAGTAGTCATAGTAAAATTATAAATATATATGTACAACTGCAGACTGTGTACACACATATACTCACCAGCTATGCTCAACACATACGCCTTGTCGGTTGTCTACATACTCTTAAATTGATCTTGCCCATTTCCGAGCGACACAAACTTGACATCGGACAGGTCGACTCCGCTCTCCGCAAGGACGGCTTTCGCATGCGTGGTCAACACCCAATTGTGGAAATGCTGTCTTTTATATAGAAGTGCGTCGTTGCAGCTGATGGAAACACCATGACGGGCAGGCAATAGGGCGAGGCGAGATGGGTGAATAAGGGGTGTGAGTTGAGGGAAGTTAACATGTGAGTGCTTGAGAGTGAGCATGGGATCTAATATGTGAATTGGAAGATACTGTAGTATGTGTGTACCTTGTGCAGAGGAAAGGTGAGTAGTAGTACAAACAGTTTTCGGATCTCATTTTAGGCACGTTTCAGTATATTTGGTTGCTTCCCATTTTTCATACCCACCCAACACTGCACTAAAATACAGATCTCCGATCTATCTCCAATGTACCTCACCTCTTCATTAGGTGGCTGTCCTGTTTCTGCCAAAGCACTCTACACACGCACTTATCCATTCATCTCCGCCCCAGTTCGTGAACGCAAAGCCGTATTCCATTCACGCCTAACCTGTCCTAACTAACACTCCTCCTATACAACAAGCCACGATATGAATCTCCCTACGCACACTTAGGCATACTGTTGAACACATATGACACATCACTAATATCTCAGTAGTGTCTTGAGTGCTTCAGTCACCTTTTAAGCAGTGACGAGTTGACCGCCCTCCGGCAGTCTACGGCGTACGGCGTGCCATCGCGTTTGCGCAATGAGCCCCACGTGAGAGACACGTGGTCGCAGATCTGGTCCACGTGCGCCGATCCCTTGTGTATAATCAGCGCTTCCAGGATCAAGGCTGGGAAGAGAAGGCCGGGCGAGGCGATGCAATGTGATGAGAATATACAGGCGAATACCGGCACGGGCAATAGATCTAGATGAAGATACAGTACCATACACAGGGCTGTGTGCTAGCTCGAAACGAACACATGTTTAAATGACTCACAATCACATAGTTGCGCAGGAGCCTTGCCGTGGAGAGCACCTCCAACAGCTCTCGCTATAATCTGTAGTGCAACTTCGTATGAGAATGATATAGGCGCATCTCAATAACTCGACACATGTGCATCCAAACATAACACTCGGCAACTGTCACATGAGCACATCCAGCGGAGAAATCACACTTGGTTAGTGTTACAAAAGCATACCGTGTAACTCTGTCAGAGAATGATTGGATGCAGCGGCAGCTATTGCAGCGCTATCGGCAAGGCTGACGTGTTTCAACTCCATGCGAGCGCACGGTTCGGTGTCGGAGCCGTTCCCATCCTGATCGTGGAGAGTACAGATGATACAATATGGTTAGTAAAGGATTATAAAAATTTTGTATTAATAAATATATATATATATATATATATATATATATATATATATATATATATATATATATATATATATATATATATGTGTATGTGTGTGTGTGTGTATGTGTGTGTGAGTGTGTGTGTGTGTGTGTGTGTGTGTGTGTGTGTGTGTGTGTGTGTGTGTGTGTGTGTGTGTGTGTGTGTGTGTGTGCGTGTGTGTGTGTGTGTGTGTGTGTGTGTGTGTGTATGTGTGTGTTTTGTGTGTGTGTGTGTGTGTGTGTATGTGTGTGTGTGTGTATGTATGTATGTGTGTGCGTGTATGTGTGCGTGTGTGTGTGTGTACTACTGTGCAGATTTCCAACACGCCGATAGTTCATCCCTGATCAATTCTACCAAGCTGTGCAGATCGATATACCATGTGACAAGCCCGTGTATTCGAGCATGTCACAAATAAACAAACACTCATCCGCTCACCGATTGATCATCATCGTTGGTGGGAGAGATCAACAGCCACACCCCTTCAACTGCGGATCCGGATTCGAGCTGTTATACGGACAGGGACAATGGTTTAATTGTACATTAGAATACGTAGTGTCGATACAGCTATTTAAGAATAGATGAAGAGTGAGGCACATTTCGATTAGGCCCACAATAGAGCATTCGATCTAAGTTGCGCGCGACCACCAACGCACACGCCTTTGAAAGGCACAGTTTGGACGATGCTCTTTTCCAAAATAAAGAGTACTCCTTCTCGTTCTGAAGGATATTAAATTTTACAGACAAAAAAAATATTGAACGTAAGAATTAACGCGCAAATCAAAAACGTGCCAACCACGTTGACCAACACTTTCGCTTTACGATGTGCAAGGCCAATCCTCACTGACATGCTAGGGTATAAAGAACCACAAATGGAATTGAATCGCAGATTATGCCACAGCTGGGCAGCTCAAGAAACTTACAAGCTTTGGGTCTAGTACAGCACACACAGTGGATGTACTATGAGCACCCACCTCACCCGACACAATAGAGTATGTAATACCACACACCTGAAATAGACTGAACACATCACACAAAGGGGATGTAACATGAGCACCTATCGCACAAGACACCATAGAGTATGTAATACCACACGCCTGAAGAGACCGAACACATCACACACACCGGAAGTACCATGAGCACCCACCCCACCCGACACAATAGAGTATGTAATACCACACATCTGGAATAGACCGAACACATCACTCACAGGGGATGTACCATGAATCTCCACCGCACAAGACACCATAGAGAATGTAATACCCCACACCTAAAATAGACCGAACACATCACACACAGGGGATGTACCATGAGCTCCCACCACGCCCTATACAAAAGAGTATGTAATACTCCACACCTGAAATAGACCGTGCACATCACACCCAGGGGATGTGCCATGAGCACTCACCTCACCCGACACAATAGAGTATGTAATACCACACACCTAAAATAGACCGAACACATCACATACAGGGGATGTACCATGAGCACCCCACGCACCCGACACAATAAATTATGTAATATCACACACCTAGAAGTGCACATCACACCCAGGGGATGTACCATGAGCACCCACCTTACCCGACACAATAGAGTATGTAATACCACACACCTAAAATAGACCGAACATATCACACACAGGGATGTACCATGAGCACCTTCCACACCCCACACAATAGAGTATGTAATACCACACACCTGAAATACACCGTGCACATCACACACAGGGGATGTGCCATGAGCACCCGCCTCACCCGACACAATAGAGTATGTAACACACCTAAAATAGACCGAATACATCACACAGGGGGATGTACCATGAGCACCTTCCACACCCCACACAATAGAGTATGTAATACCCCACACCTGAGATAGACCGTGTACATCACACACAGGGGATGTGCCATGAGCACCCACCTCACCCGACA
>LUCW03000275.1:132500-147500 GCA_001586965.3 Sphaeroforma sirkka
CGATGTTATCGACGGCTAACTCTTTATACTTCATCCACTTGCATTAGGCATGGTTGCAGGCTTGTAGCTGTGTGTATATTTTAAAGCTCAAAGCTGTGTGCGTATATTTGTGGTATTCTGAAATACTGAGTGCTTTTATGATGTAGAAACCAACCGTCCGTGTTGCTATGCCTGCGTGCCTAAGTACATACATAATAGAACAAGTCACAGAGCATTTGATTGTATAAAATAATATTGTTTCTATACCAAATTGAAATACTTTTATGCAGAGCAGCACCTATGTAAGCCATTAAATACTAGCTAATAAAAAGTATGCCTCTACGCGAAATCAAAAGGACATCTATCAAAGTGAACAACTAAAAAGTGAACAGATTACGAGGACCCCCACTGTATTAACACAATCACTGAATTTGGAATCACATATTGAACACAGAACAACAATGCTAAAAAAAATGACTAATTGCCATTGGCTACGTTTTTTGTTTTGAAATAAAACCACCTGTAGCAGGCCCAGTGACCCTCGGAACGAGGTCCGAGGGCCTCTGCAGACATATATATATATATATATATATATATATATATATATATATATATATATATATATATATATATATATATATATATATATATATATATATAGATATATATATACATATATATATATATATATACGGGGACTCTTAAGAATACGGCTTGTATGACTGGAGGGGGGGCGAGAGTGGGGCGCGTAACAGCCGTAGTCTTAAAAGTAAGTCATACCAGCCGTAGTCATAAGAGTCCCCTATATATATATATAGCAAGTCCTTCGGACAATAGTCCAATCAGGCATATTATTTTATTTCTTCTCTCTAGTTAGAAAGGGTCATGTAAAAAACATACATTTTTTTTTCTTTTTTTAAACTGTATTTTGGGGGTCTGGCCCTCTGGGTCACATTCTTCTTGTGGGGGGCCAGTAGCCAGGGCGGCCTGGCACTCTGACAGACTCTGGGAGTAAAAAAATAGCAACTCTCGTATATCGAGCCCGCCAAAATACCAGCTCCCTAATATAAATATGTGTGTTGGAGACTCCACATGATAAGAGTTAAAAAAAAAAGCCAACTGTTGTATTGAACTGTGTGATTACACACTGCCGGTCTGTTGTGAGTATTGTTAAAAAATAGTGTACTATATTTTTTTTAAATATGCACCTTAATAGATATGCTCTTAAATTCATATTTCTCTTCAAGGATGTATTTAGATGTGTGTTGGGTGATATACCTCACATATCCGCTACAGCAAACCACCTTATAGCACAGAACTCAACATCATTCGATTATTCTCTGCATTTTACTTACGTGGCCATTTAGATCATAAACATCCCTGTCGGCGCTGTATATACAAGTATATACTATGCTGCTTAGCTCATACTAATACATACTATAATACAAACACATCACACTTGAGCGGCGTTGACGAATTCATGTTAAATTCAATACATGAAATCATCGATCGGAGTGGCTAACATATAAAATATATCAAACTTGATCAGACTGAAAAGTGTAACTACCAGTGATTGAGATGGTTCGAGTAAGAGACAAGGTAGAACTACTGGCCGCAGCAAAACATGGCGAAACCCAGGCTGTTGAGGCAATACTAGTCCGGAGCACTTCTCGCCACACTACAGGCAAGAGGGATTCGGTAAGTCATAAAGTGTATAGTATAACTCAAGCCTGTGTGTGGCGTGTATTGTCAGTTGCAGCATGGGGTACGATTTGATATTCTATGCACGTGGTACTAAACAAGCGTGCGGGTTTTCTGTATCATCAGTTAGCATATTGGGTGTACATTAGTGTGCAAGGCAAGTGAAGCATACCCGTAGCTCTGCTCGTCAGTCTTGCAATATAAAAATTGCTCACAATCAAGTTAACTGAATACACTGGGGGGGCAACCAGAGCTACGTGTGTAGCGTGTCAGTGCATTTGTGGAAATGAATCTGAGGATCAATGACAGCTGACATACGTAGACATGTTAAAAGTCTGCTCAAATCACATGTCACAAGTTTTTTAATCTGATAGCTGTATCTACTATCTACTGTTCTGAGAAACGGTGCAAATATAGTACTGATGACCCTTGCCATATTCGTATCGGTGTGCGCATCCCGCAATACCGAAAGCTAGGGCTGATCCTGCCCAAATAGTTAGTCCATCAGGAATCTGTACTCAGCAAACACTTACCCTATACTCTCTTCATATATTTTTTATACTAACTACTGCTGTGTATAGGATGGAAAGGAGGCCCTGCACATAGCAGCCGCCGATGGGAATGAAAAGATGTTGTCCTTGCTGATCCAATACGGAGCAAAGCTCGACTCTACGGATTACGTAAGTGCGTATCAGAATGCCCTACTAGTGGGATTGTGCATATGTCATTTAATGTCAGGTACTAATTAGAAGCTTTGTGTATCTATATATCCCATCTGATATGACATTTATAATGTATTTCTACGTGGCGCGGAGTATGTAAGCTAAGCATTTGTCCAAGTAGCGACAGGACATGCACATATCATCTGTTTGCGTACAAAAGAGGATCACAGTGTTGACCGTACCTCTATATACTTAATTCCAAAGTTCTAGTTTTCTATTCGAATACGTCCATGAGATTGTGCTATGCTGTTGGGTTGTACCTACAACTGTCGTGAGTCACGCGTATGGTTATTATTAAGCACTCTATCGCTCTCTACTAATCTGTATGTCATCTGATATTGTTCTCATAAGAGAAATTGGAGAAGCAAATGGTCCTCTCGAGCGCACTCTATATACTAAGTATAGCTTGTAGCTGCATCTGAATGACTTTTGTTTGCTGTTGCGTGCATGCAGTCAGGACGTACTCCACTGCACTTGGCAGCAGAATATGGCCGCGTCAATACAGCGAAAGCACTCGTGGCTAATGGTGCGAGAATGGACATCCGGACCAAGGTAAAGAACGAACTCGAGAACGCCAGTGATCATTGCTGCTTTTGCTCTGCTGTCACATAAACTAGGTTTATCCGGATACACCACTAGACCAATGTGTACTTCGTTGGTATTCATGCGATGCCATATCCATTTCTGTGATGGCTTTGCTCCCATCGCCCAGCTTACGTTAATTCTACTCGCACTACCATGTAAACTTCTACGTTATGCATTCTCTCATTAGGTCGCATTTGCTTTACAACAACCATCTCCGTTTTCAAGCTATACGGCTTTGCAATTCAATACATCCGGGGGGGGGGAGCGTTCATAGGTATTCTTAATGCACCCGTTGTCGACGAATATTTTGTACTGCTCAGAATTTCTTGAATATCTTGACAGTCTATTCACGTTTCTGCAAATTTTTATTAACATACGCCATTCCTGAATATCTTGATCATCCGTCGTAGATGGGTCAGTATGCGATCCATCTGGCGTGCAGAGGGCCCCATGCGGACATGCTCAACTTTTTGATAGAGAATGGGGGAGTCAGTGTGAATGTGAAGGGGAAGGTGGGTATGTCAACCGTTGAGTGCTGCTTAAATATAAGATATATATATTACTTGATTTAGCGTTTTTGTGTATACAACGCGCTCAACACATGCTTAAATGGTTGTTTTCCAGCTATGGCTACATTTTGAAGGTCGTAACATCCGTAACCTTTCCGTTTGTGATTGAACCCGCCTATCGAAGTTCTTCAGTGCACTAGACCACACAACCTGCATCACAGTGAGAGTATTGTCTCTCTATGACTATCTGAATACCTGTTTCATCTTTCATTCAGTATGATCTGCGCCCGCTCCACTACGCATGCGGACACAGCGATCACACATGCACAAAGATACTCTTACATCGGGGTGCGAACCCTAATTTGGCGGATTTGAAGGGTTATACGCCATTGCATATCGCCTGCAAGAACGGTTACACGGATACGGTCGCAGAGCTGCTTCGATATGGGGCTACTGTACATGTCAAGAATGGACGGGTAAGCATATCGCAGTCTGCTAGGGCTTAGGTACTTACTGGTACAATCGCTATCCTTTCCCAGAATGCATGGCAAAAAAAAAAATACAAGAATTAACACGCTTGGGATGTCGGATATGGTGCGTGCCCGCGAACAAGTCATAGAAGCGTCTATAGTTGCCCACACAGCATGTGGTACTTGTGTGTACTATTGTTGAGGCATACGCGCAAGAAACACACAATACCGTGCATGTTATTTCTCGTGCTGTTCCCACTCACAGCTTGAACCCTCTCACTATTCTAGCGGTCGCGGACGCCGTTACACAAAGCAGCACAAGGCAAACACACGGATATAGTCACGCTCTTATGCGATAGTGGCGCTGCGATGGATGTGAAAGACACGGTGAGTATGAGCGATGGGAGATATTGTAGAACCGTGCCTGCCAATCGACCAGTGTTGTGTAGTGATTTTGCATACGCAGCCCTGCTATGAAACCAATGGTGTCCGGCGTTTAGGTACGTGAAGGGTCGCACCACCATTTACAACCCAATATTTTCTACTTTGACTACATATGACATGATCGCGTGGCGCTGTCAAGGTATATAGCATGCCCTCTCTCCCTTCTAAGATACCCGTCATCACACCCCAACCTGATTGTTTGCAGAACCTGAGGACCGCATTACACTACGCGGCCGAAAATAGTGACATCCCGACACTGCACGTTTTGCTGAGCAGAGGGGCCAGCGTAAATATCAAAGATCAGGTAAGAATTTTTGTTGTGTATGCATAACTTGTGCACTTGGCATTCCTGGCCATCAAATCACCTTGATAGTTGTTTCTCTGGTTTTTTTTGGGGAGGTGCATGGTCGGCTTCACTACGCGTCGAATTCTTTCTGTGGCCGCTTATTCTCTGTTTTTGATTTTCTTGCCTTCCCAGTTGGGATACACACCTGTGAAAATTGCCGCAAATCAAGGGAGAACGGATATCGTGGAGCTTATGAAGGTGCTGAGTACCTCCTCACTAACATCGATAGACTCTAGGACCACACATTCAACCACGCACTTATCTAATTCACCACATTTGTATACTTCGTCATCGGACGCCCCCACATACACGTATGAAAACGGTGCAAGCACGCAATCAGGACAGATGTGCATCCCACCAGATCCCGCCGAGCAACGACCATACCCACCCGTCCCTGTACCTTACGTTCGGACGCCAACCCGCGGTATTAACGGGGTGGCATCAGGTATAGCATCTACATTGAACTTGGTCGAACCGAGCTCAAAAACAAGGACTGCACAGGAGACACCCCCACATGCACCCCCAGCGTACGACGACGCTGTGCCTATCACCGATGCAATCCATCGGGCCATACCAGCCGTACACCACCATGCCATCGCAGATGTTACCAACGCCACTTCGACAGCTGTGAAACAAACGGCAGCGTCCGCTCCCCCACTGTGTGTGGGTAGTGTTAGTGAGCATCAGGCCCAGCCCCGTTCTTCGAACCAGGATGGTAGTACACAAGGTACGAATACAAAGGCAGGGGTAAGAAGTCCTGCAAGTCTACAGGACGGTACTCAGGAGTCACGGAGACAGAGAATGGGCCCTCGGAATGTGGACGGAGTAGCTGATAGGCGGCTTGAATCATTAGGGAAAGCAGTGGCGGCGGCGGGTGTAAAAAGCGGACCAAGTGCGAAGGCTTGGAATGATGAAATCGCACGCATGACAAGGTTTTGTGGAGAATGCGGACATGCTAATAAGCGATTGCTGTTTTGCATTCATTGCGGCTATAAATTCGGTCCACCCGTTTGAATGGTGAATAAAGCGCTTGTAGCGACTAGTATTGGTTTCAATTGTCAAAGCGTTCCCTAGCCACCAAAGCGTCAGGTTACTTAAACAACTTTATGCTACTTGTATATGCCAAGTACTCATCAGTTGCTTGTTCAGCGTATTTAAAAACGGAGAGGTATACGGATTATATATATTTATTCCATTTAGGCTAGCTCACAGTCAATCACCGTTGAAAGTTATATTGCGCTGATTATTTAGATAATCTGCAAATGCTTATGCTAGTCTCTTCAATTATCATTCTCACATTTCAGTCGCAGCCTTCAATGTACGTCGCATGAGAGACACCAGCTTCTACCTCGCCTACTTGTCCTCAAAAGACTATAAAATCGAACCATACGATGTAACATAAACAACCCGTGCACAGCAGGCACCCCTGATATGAATATTTTCGCCGAGTCCCCACAGTAGTCCTCTTCAAATCGTGTCTGCAGCAGCATACGTGAAATGTATCGTCTCGCCTATCTGCCTTCAGCTGGCGTACCTTTTCGACACATCATGAGCAAATATCAGAGATCCCTTCAGCCATCGTCGAACTAAAGTGCGATTACTTTAGGAACTCGTCGGTCTGGGCCTTGGCTACCCACTTAGCCATCACACCGTCTCCGAAAAAGTCGTTGTCAGACACCGCCATCTCATCCTCAGACGGTAGCGGTGGTGATAGGATGGCGTTGTCCATGGTCTTGTGCAGGAAGTGAAGTGCAGCAACCGTCTTGTATTGAGGTACCTGTGATAGTGGAATGGGACCGGGAGTTAATGAGTGCGTAAACAGAAGACTCTACTTAACTGATATATATACATTCAGGGACACGTCATGGTCCCAGCAAAGAATACAAAAACTGAAATATCTCGCACAAAAACACGCCCTTAAAATCACACCAAAAGTACTGAAAAAATTACCCTCTCGTCGCTTGGCGCTCTATTTTCTTGTCATTTTGACCACTACACAAGTCCCAAAATAGAACACTGAAAACCCCTGACAGTACAGTCACTGCACAGCTTTCGGATTGAAATCTCAACCCCTGACATCCTGGTCAATACACAGTTTCCGATTAACTTACCATGTGACCCACGGCTCCGTGAAAAGTGACGAAGGACAGGCCATTCTCATAGTTGGTCACGTACCCACCCATCTGCACGCCATTCTCAGTGCGAGACAAATCAATGCCCCAATAGGGAGACTTTTGCTTCATCACCGACTCGGCAGTGGCAGTAGTTTTGTAGAACCACGGGCGCCAGCCACAATCCTTCACCTCGGGGAAGCCGAACGAACGGACGGCGTTGGCGGTTCCGTGCATTTGCTGATTATGAATGTATATGTGCATTCGTATGTTTTTATGAGTGGGTGATTGTGAATGTATGTGTGCATTCGTATAATGTTATGAGTGGACGATTGTTAATGTATGTGTACATTGTACAATGTTATGAGTGGGTGCTGCGCACGTGCTGTTTGTAGAGGCGTACATTGCATATTCGGATTGCAAGGAATGCGAGATAAGCGCCATTCGTCTGTCCGTGCTTGTCTCGCTTAAGGACAGGCAGGAAAGCTAGCTGATCTGATACTGGTCTCGTGCAACCCTACTGGGTGCATTTACAGGTTGTGCATGGATAGTCCGAAAGCGTCTGAGCGTTTGTGCTCGGATGGCATATGCACACAAATGTGCTCAGTTGCGCTAAAGCATCAATTAATCTCGCGACGGCGTACGTGTATGAGTGAGATCATACAGGCCCGACTTGGGCCTGTTTTCGAAGTAGGGTATTCAGCATAATAAAACCATACATACACGCATAAACTTCAATTCACAAAAACCATGTGCTTGACTGATTCATGCGCGGCAACTAGTGATAATGTGCTGCAACACTTTTATACAGACCTCGCACTTACCACACTAGGGTCTGAGTCTCCATTAAAGAGGACGATGTTTCTGATCTTGCCAACCAGCTGCTGGTATACCTGTAAGAAAATTGTGTGATATCGAGAAGAAAGGACGTTCAGATCATGAGATTCGCTCATATTCGCTTGGCATTGCTCAACAATGGAATGGGGACTCAATGCAACAGACAGAATGCAATCCCCACGATCAAAGGTTGTTCCAAAATCCGACGGAGAAAAACTGAGAAAATGAGACACGACGAGTTGGCTGCGGTACGTTTAGTAACATGCACACAGCCTCCATGCCGCTAAGTTCACCCGATTTGTGTGCATTGCGTAGAGCACAGGCGACATATCCTCTGACAAAAAAAAGGATACTCTTGAAATAACAAACGAACGTACCTCCACCATGGAAGTGCTGTATCTGTGGCTGTCAGATGGACCGTTGTTACAGGCGTTGTACTCCTTAGTGTAGTTTAGGCGTGTGGCGAAGAGACCCCATTGGATAGCCATGCTCTTCACGTGCAAAGCTTCCTGCACGTCGTCTCTGTTCAACCAGCGAGCGGCCTCGTCCCAGTATGGCTGGTTCTTGGCACCGAAAGTGGCGTACCCATCGACAAATCCTGTGGAAGAGTGTGCATATACTTGTGTGTGAGCGCTTCTACAACTACTTACAAGCTTCACCCGACTTATTCATATGTGTACCAGTGAGGTACGTCCTAAGATGTGGTGCTTGTATTTACTACGAATATCAAAGTATTTATGAAACATTATATGCATGGTAAGGAAAAATGAACCTACCAGTTCCAGGCAGCTTGGCCTCGGTACCAGTATTGTCTGAGCTGGCAAGAAGGAACTGACGGTAGGCAGAGACACACCTGAGGTTACAAAACAATTGGCGAAGAATTAATTAGATTATGATGTAAAGGCACTTGCAGCGGAGATGCTGTTAGGAATAATCGCGATCAAATTGTAGACAATAGGCAGGCAAATACGGGCGTTTTGTATGTGAGTGACAGGACACGTACTCGGGCTGCTTGGAGACAATCTTAGAGCGCGAATCGTTTGGTAGCATGCCACACTTTACGGTGAGTGTGTGGTATAGATTCTCGTCCAAAAGACCATTTTCGAAAGCGTAACGAAGGTTCCAGCCAAAGTAGTTGTTCTGTGTGGCATCATCGGTGCATGGATTCCCTACCAGGAGCGATATCAAGCTGCAAGGTTGATAGACCGAGTGGTGTGTACGCACGCGTTAATTGAATTTGTGAGAATATCATCAAGAAGATAAGTTTTCAAATCGTTTTGTGATGAAAGCGCGAAAAAAAGATCCACACAATGCACACGCAGACCCACTCCAGTATAGGCATTAAATTCGACAGTCATGGCAGGTATCAACTTACAATAAAATCGATAAAAATAGAATCATCTTCGCATCAGGACTTACTTGAGATCCAAAGTCTTGTCTTTGACAATATTCAAGGCAAAGGTGGGAATGTATACGCCAGCATAGGATTCGCCGGTGATGATCAGATCTCTACCCTTGTACTCGGGGAAACGCTCAACAACCTGTCGAAGAGCCTCCAAGTTCTGTGCGGCTGTTGAAGTATCTCCATTGCTACAGGTCTGATTGCATATGTACGCGGTGTTTGTGATAGGCAGATCGTAATAAAAATACAGCTTCAAACGTCATGCTATATATATATATATATATATATATATATATATATATATATATATATATCACGGCACAGCATAAGAGACAATTCCCGGAAAGAAATTGCAGAGACAAAGTAGCGAATCGGAGTACCCACAGTGTGAAAGTAAATGTTCAGAGCAAAACACAACCTTAGTGATCAGCTACTCTGACATCAAAATCTCATACCTCTTTGGTTCCTTTCTCACTCTCGCAGAAAGAGTATCCTACGCCAGATGGACTCTCGAAGAAAAGAAGATTTCCTCGCTTATTCCAGTTGTATGGGTTGCGCATAACACCATCCTGTGTACATCATGAGAAATATGTTTCATTCATCCCACTGGGGCTATACGCACAAGATCGACTCGTTTTAACTACTAGACGTTGCAAAGTGGTTAAGATCGGTTTCACACAAAGGTCTGGTAATATGGTCCGAAAAGATCCGTCAGAAAATGCTGATGACCAGACAGTACAGGTTACCACTTACTGGGTGTAGGTGTGTGAGTACTGACCATGGGTTTATGTATGTTTGTGCCTACATTAGGTCAAAATATGTACACGAACTTTTACGTATAAATATATATACGCATACAAATAATATATATATATATATATATATATATATATACATACATATATACATATATACATATATATATATATATATATATATATATATATATTGATGATGATGATGTGATGATGTGTGTGCGTGTGTGTGTGCGCGAATGCGCGTGTGTATGTATGTGCGTGCGTGTGTGTATGTATATATATGTATGCATGTATATATATATATATATATATATATATATATATATATATATATATATATATATATATATATATATTGATGATTGATGTGCGTATATGATATGTGCGCATTAATATTACGTGCGTGTGTTGATGATGATGATGACATTGATGTGTATTGATGATATATGTATGTAACCATTATGCGTATTGTGTGATGATATGTGATGTGTGTGTTACATGTATGTATTATTATTATATATATATATATATATATATATATATATATATACATATATACATATATATATATATACATATATATATATACATATATATATATATATATATATATATATATATATATATATATATATATATATATATATATATATATATATATATATATATATATATATATACATACATACATATATATATATATATATATATATATATATATATATATATATATATATGATGATGACATTGTGATGTGTGTGTGTGTGTGAGTGCTGGTGTGTGTGTGTGAGTGCTGGTGTGTGTGTGTGTTTGTGTATATATATATATATATATATATACATGCGTGTGTGTAGGTGGGTGGGTGGGTGGGTGTTTGTGGAAACGTGTGTATTGTACGCATGTGTGTGTATATTACACATATCACAACAATACGATATCGTGGAGAAATTTGTCACATACCTTGTTGTCCAACACCAGGGGTCCGAATTCGGTAAAGAAACCTTATTGTTAAAAGAATAAAAAGTGGTAGATTTAGTGGACTGCTTGCTAAGTACAAACTTGAAGATTACTTTCAGATCCAACACGCATATGAAGAGCATAAATATATTGAATGCCCAGCGTGCGTGGAAACCTCCGGATACCGTGTAGATGGTGCAGTGTTGAACATACCCATAAGCGAGCTTGCACCAGGTCCGCCATTCAACCTATGAGATTAACAGGAATACACTTAAAATTAATGGTTGCCGTGCACGATAATTCCTTGTATAAAGAGACTGTATGACAAAAAAAAAAGGGTAGCCTATATTATTGAGATTGATGGCATCTTACATCGGCCTACCTTGTCACTATAGTAGCGAATATAAACGTGCAATAATCTACAAAGAAGTCAAGGCATCTTACAGACAGGTGCCACTGTATTCGATCTTCGAGCGAACTATCACAAAGCACCCTTAAAGCGTATATTATCTCAGAACATACCAAATAACTAGAGGATCGGTCGCAGGGCTGCTCTCAGATTCTACCAGCCAGTAGTGAAGGTAATCCTTGCGGTCCTCGTTGTAGTTGCTCTCGTCATTGTGGCCGTTGGCAGACACATATCCAGAGTACATACGCGTATCCGGCTTTCCATATCCAGGGATGTTTGTGATCTCATCCGCATGTTTGCTTGTGTGAGCGCTGAAACTCGGTGTCTTTGATACTGTTTCTGGGGCCAATCCATTCAGGAATGACAGGGTTGTAGCAGCCTCAGCCGCGACAGCGCCCAGCGCAATTAGAACGAACGTGTTAGACACCATCCTGAGATAAGCCGCTAATGTGTGAGGTAGATGATGGCCTGTAACTGTTTCTCGTGAGAGAGGTATAAAAATCGACAGTACTTTAGTAACTATAGACTTTTTGGGTGTGGCTTTCTTTAGTTTGTTATTCCCTCCCTCTCCCCAGTAGTTCAGGCCTGTGTGAGCCGTGAGGCCCTGGGGGGCTTTTGTTTTCAGTCTTCTTCTGAAAAATGAACAGTTTTTTGTTTGTTTGGTTTGGTTTTTTAATAAAGACGTAATAAAGGCTAGGTGATTACTGATTCGGTAGTAGACGGCGAGGCTCGAGACTCGACCGCTCGAAAAGCGATGAGTCACGTTTACTCTTTGTTTACTATATCTGTCTATACTCTATTCTCAGTGCTCGGTGCTCACTGGTCAATGCGTGTCCATTCAACTTTGTAATCCAATCGTATTCTTGGCGGTTGCTCGCATATGCTTTTTGCCGAAGCACTGGTCAGTGGTCAGATCTGACAGGCTGGATCCCTGGCTGGCACCGCCTGGCAGTTAGTCTGGCACTGGTAATAAAAAAAATATTTTTGTATATTCATACACACATACTATTTACATAGCCTCGGTTCAATTTAGAAGGCTACATATGCCGCTATGCGGCTATGGTATATTTTTTAAATCACCACCGCCGGGACGCAGTGGGGAGTAGGGACTGGGGACTGAAAGTGAAACACTGTTATGGTGCACTCGCATATAAATAGATAGGGTTGGGAAATGACCCTGCTTCGAGATCAATACGTACTGGTCCGATCAAAGTTTTCAAAAGAATGACCAGCCTGTACACATGAGAGAACGGTGAACTTTACCAAAAACGCTGAACGAAACGGTGCAAGTAGGAATGTAATACTGTACTACCGTGCTAGTATATGCGGTAGTGTTCTAGAGTATAAGTTTAAGTGTCAATAAATTTCTGTGTTAGTTCCGTAGCGTAATTCGTCAGGATCAGAAGGCCATTGATGTGTAAGAGACTTTGTATTAGTTCAATGGAGGCTGACATCACTCTCCGACGGTTGAATCAGAATGAACATGGCTTAATAGGAATGAGAGGCGCCCACGTATAGAGCACAGCGAAGTTCAACGTATGTACATATGTAGTATCTCTGGTGATAAGAAAGAAAAACATATGTATTGTTTCCCATATTTATACACACTACTACATAAAATCCCTGTCAAACTGTGCATGAGAACACGCACATTCATACAAGCGTTAATACAGGCTTACTTATATTCATACATGAATATATACGTATACACATACATACATATATCAATTATTAAATCAGTATATACACACATACATACATCCATAAGTAATAAATATATACATACCAACATACAAACATACAAACAAACACTCATACATACAGGAACACATGCAAACGTACATACTTGCATACATACATACATATATACGTACAAACAGACATAATACATAACTATTTCACACATACATACATATATATATATACATACATACAAAACATAATACACATACCTATTTTCATACATACATGCATGGAGATAAGTAAAAGTATCTATATAATCCATACATGGTATGTATAATATATATATATATATATATATATATATATGATGATGATGATGTGATGATGATGTATTATATATATATATATATATATATATATAAACATTATACATATATATATATTGCATAATATATGAATATAAACCTTTTTTTATACATATGTTTTTATATATATATATATATATATATATAATATATATATATAATATTATATATCAATAATATATATATACATATATATATATATATATTATGCGTATATAAATATGATAATTCTTTATAAATATATATTATATATATATATAAACCTATGTTATATATACGTAAAAAACATATATATATATATATATATATATTATGTATATATAGTATATTTATATATATATATATGAATACATATATAATATATATATATATAGCATATGTGTATGCATATGTATATGTAATATGTGTGTGTGTGTGACATGTATGCTTTCATACATATATATATATATATATATATATATATACGTGTGTTTATAATTACATACTTACATAGTTTAAGCCAAAGACACATACTAAACGCCATATATACATACACACAAAAAGTACATATATGGATATATACATGTATCCGTGCATATCAATATGCATACACACATACAACAGTTTCACTAGATTCTTCGCCTTGGAGTAGTACTCTGGGTTCATATGTTACATCTTAAACCTTGGCTCGTTACTATTTGGTCTACAAGCGTATGTTTCACTGGTGCTCACATAAATATAGTATTCATCTTCAATGTTTTTACAGGGAATACATCTTTTCTCAGCTGTATATAATGTATATATATATATATATATATATATATATATATATATATATATATATATATATATATATATATATATATATATATATATATATATATATATATATATATATATGCATGTGTGTGTGTGTGTGTTGTATATATATAAAATATATATATATATATATATATATATATATATATATATATATGTACATACATACATACGGATATATATATATACATACATATATATATATATATATATATATTTATATATTTATATATTATATACATATATTAAAAAATATCTACATATATTTACGTATATATATTTATCTATCTATGATGTTCAGTTACGTATATTATCTACGTATATATATATATACTATGAAGGTCAGTACTCTTAGTTGGGGATGGTTGTTAATAATTCTATACTCGTGGGTGACATATAGAATTATTCGGTAACCAAAATATTATATATATATATTAAAATATATCTACATATGTTTACGTACATTTATTTATCTATTCATGATGTTCAGTTATGTATATTATCTACGTATATATATATATATATGTATGTATTTTTGTGAGTATATATATATATATATATATACTATGAAGGTCAGTACTCTTAGTTGGGGATGGTTGTTAATAATTCTATACTCGTGGGTGACATATAGAATTATCCGGTAACTTCAAGAAATTTTACAAACTCTATCTAAATATGTCGCCCATTTTTCTCCCATATTCAGTCTAAAGTATGTCTCCCACAGGCCACAGGCCCACAGCACCCAACACACCCACGCCCTATCACCGGCGTGTACACACGACGTGTGTACGCACACACACTAACTCACACACAAACTGTCACACACGCGCTCATGTGTACACACACATCTCACTCACAACCTCTCGTATCACACACCCATACACCAACTCGCACCCACATTCACATATATACAGACGCAGCCAC
>LUCW03000275.1:150000-176402 GCA_001586965.3 Sphaeroforma sirkka
AACGGGTACTAAAACGCCCACCATTACCTGCCAACCGGCTAATGATAGCCCTAGCAAAGCCAATGGAATGAGGAAGAAGGCAACGACAATATAGAAAATGGCAAACCATCTGTGAATAGCAGTGATATTTCCCATACCGCGAGCCATCGCCAGGGGGATTCTTCGCATAAAAGGGATAGGGTACCAAATGATGATGCCGAAAACGTTGAAGTAGACGTGTGTAAAAGCCAGAATGAGTCCTGCTGTGACATCTGGAGACGACAGAGCTGACAGCATCCCAGTGATTGTTGTACCAACATTGGCTCCAAGTGTGACGGGGAACATTTTCTCCAGCTTCAAAGCACCTAGTCCCACCAGGGGTGTTAGTGTTGAAGTGGTAATAGACGAAGACTGGACAAGCACCGTGAGAACAGCACCCACGAGAATAAGTACGTAGCCAGACAATACGTCCCATCTACCGGGGAATGAGAGATTGATAGCCTTGAACAGCACTTTAGACAGAGGACCGTTGAAGATGGATTGTAGTACCTTTACGAGTACATACAGACAAACCATCATTTGGACTAGGGCCCAAATCAACAGTGTGGAGCCAACCGCCACATCTGACCAGCTATTCTCTTGAGGGCAATACACAAACCATGTGGAATCGTCCGGGCAGTATTTCCATGACACCATAGATTCACCTGCGAGTGCGTCTACTTCCGCGTCAGTTTCTGCTGCGGCGATACTTTCAATTAGATCCTTGTTCACACGAATAATTCGGTTGGAGACCGGTTTGGTGATCGTTTTAAGGAAATTCAGATCATCAGCTCCTTCGATAGTTCCCATTGACTCAACGGTGGCATGTGAGATTTTCTCAAGCACTTGAGTGGCAGCCTCCAGGGGCAGCATGATCAATACTGATAAGAAATTAAACATATCATGGACAGTGGCACCAGCAAAAGCGCGTCTAAATTGATTCACATCACCAATCTGACCCATAGAGACGATTGTATTTGTAACAGATGTGCCGATGTTGCATCCCATGATCATGTAAACAGCCTGGTCAATCTGCAACAAACCAGATGCTGTCATAGAAATGATGATACTGGTCGAAGTACTGGAACTCTGCACGAGCACGGTGGTCAAGATACCGACTACAAGGCCGGCGATGGGATTATTGAATATGTCTGATTGACGGAAAACCATACCAGCGTGTGTACCACCTAGAACTTGAAAGGCGGATCCAAGTAGATCCAGAGAGATGATGAATACATACAGAGCGAATAGCACGACAAGCAGTTTCGTGAACATGTAAAATGACGTCCAAACTTTCTGTTTGCCATTCATGTCTCCCAATTTCATGCCCGTATCAACGAAAACATG
The DNA here is from genome assembly GCA_001586965.3 of Sphaeroforma sirkka. Lineage (NCBI taxonomy): Eukaryota > Ichthyosporea > Ichthyophonida > Sphaeroforma > Sphaeroforma sirkka. The sequence goes on from LUCW03000275.1 coordinate 151,366, forward strand.
ATTCCACATATCCTCAGACACAACTTTCGGCAAGTCAGCATTATCCTTCAGCCGGTCTGCACTGCCGACATCAACGGTATCGGCGGTGGCTACTGCAATGCTTACCTCTCCGTCCTTTTTCTCATCTAGGCCGATTCCGATCATTTTGCTACAGTTTGTGTTCTAATTGGCAAGCGTTTACGATTATATGACAATAGTCCTGCTTATCGAAGCGCTTTTATAGGAAAATGATCTTTTAAATACCTGTGTGATTTCCCGTCTTTCACACACCAGTGACACCACAAGGAGAAGGAAAGGATTTCTTTTTAAAAATAAATATATAGAGAGGCATAGCGTAGTATCACCACAGTCCACAAAAGTGGAGAAGAAACCCATACTGCATAAATACATAATTACAGACACAGAGACGCCAACGGCCAAACCGTTCAAGAGGCGAACAATTCTTAAGCTGCCTACCTCGAGAGTCGTGAGTCCTCAACCCTCACACACTATTTCTTTAAATGCACTCCAGACTACAGTATGTTGTAAATTGTAAATTGTATAGTGACAGAAGAGTTTTATGAGACGGCAAATAGGAATTCAACACGGTAATCACGAGAATCAACGGTTGTGTTTTATACAATAAAAATAGCGAATGTCGAAACTCGAAAGTCTCTCAACTCTCATCTCTCCCTCTAATAACAACTTCATCTTCATGTCGAGAGGATATTTATTTATGCCCCCCTAGTGGGCTGTGTGGCTGTGGCTGTGGGCCGTTGGCCTTTCTTTTTTTTTTTTTTTAATAGAGTAGGCAGTCAGTTGTCAGACAGCCAGTCAGTCAGATCATTTTGGTTTGGTTCTATTTTATTTTTATTTTATTTTTTGTATTTACAAAACCCAAAAAAACTGAATATACATCCCAGTGCTCAAAAAATGGCTCAGATTTTTTGGGGAGGGGGATTTTGGGAATGTGACGAGTCGTCACATTTCACTACGAATTTTTTAGCCCTAATATTGCCCCCCACGAACGGTTTGTTTTGGCCTGTAGCTATTTTTCGGAATCAAAAGACCGGAAAATCTGCGTGAAAACGAGCCACGAAACACATTGATCGGACAATCGACACCGAAATAGTAGATGTATGAAGTTGTACTTTCTATAGTAAGCATGTACATAAACACACAATTGTGCTAGCATACTGATTGCAAAGCCAGTATGGTACGCAACGTTTTGGGCTTAGCACACCCTCAGCGAGAGGCTGATAACCGCCCGCAGCATACACGGGATGTACATGTTGATAGTTATAGTGAAAGTCAGTCACTAGATGCATGCAATTCACTAGGTGCACGCAATGGATTTAAGTCATTTCAAGCATCTCACCACAACGATACATATGTACAACAACAATACAACTATCAGTCAACAGATGTATATTCTGCACCATACAATAGTCAACACTCATACATGCTTATGAATATCGACAATTCGCTTTAAGCATTCAACAATTCACAAGCATTCGACAATGCACAAGCATTCAGCAATCCACAAACATTCAACAATTCACAAGCATTCAACAATCCACAAGCATTCAACAATGCACAAGCATTCGACAATTCACAAGCATTCAACAATGCACAAGCATTCAACAATGCACAAGCATTCGACAATTCACAAGCATTCAACAATGTACAAGCATTCCACAATTCACAAGCCATCAACAATTCACAAGTATTCAACAATCCACAAGCATTCAACAATCCACAAGCATTCAACAATCCACAAGCATTCAACAATCCACAAGCATTCAACAATTCACAAGCATTCAATGACATGTCACATTCAAGGGAAGACCTTGAGATCATGCCTGCAAACTATATCACCAATAGATGGGATACACCTGATAAGTTCACTCTACGGGGTGGGGTGGGGCCCCGTAGTAGGCAAGTAGTAGGATACATGTGAGTAAACAGTGTTAATATAAAAACCTTGAACCCAAATCATACTAGCCGTTTTTAAAATAAAATTTTATAGAATGAAATATCGAGAAAAAGGCCGTCTGCACTTCTGAAATATTGTTGAAAGTCCAAGTCTGGTTTTGGATCTGTTTTTAAAAAACAGTTTCCATCCTGATAATTTACCTTGTGAATCCAAATTATAAAATTTATTCCTGAAAAAAAAAACTAAACAATTCATGCAGTCCTATTTAACTTTTGATGCGTAAGCAAACTAATAAAAATCGGGATTTATGAGAATGTAACGGGTCGTCACATTTCATTTTATTTTTTTTTCTTTGTACTAGTTCTCGTACAAACTATTTTTGGAAAACAATCCTTACCGGGTGCAATTTGGCAAGATCAAAAATGTGACGACACGTCACATTTCATTTTGGCACTGGTGCTATTTTGTTTTTTTGTTTTTTTTAAATCAGTACTTCTATCTGACCATAAATAGCGGCATAGCCTATGTCTAATTTATTTTTTTCAACAACAAAAAACAAACAATCTGACTCGAGTAGAAGATTTGTTTTTATTTTAAAGTGTCTACATCAGTTTTCTTTTTGTTTCTTTTGTCCAATACATATGTATTTTATCTATTATATTTTAAAAAACCATTTTTTTAGTAGGCTATGAATATGCACAGAACTAAATACAGACTACATTTGCATACAGAGAACACGATAGTCGATATGATACCAGTGGTAGCGGGGAGGATGCCGTATGTACATACTAAGGTAGACATATGTTTGTATTGAAATCTATAAAATGAGTAAAACATTGCACATGAACAATGATGCACATTTGCAGCCGCTCCGAAGTCCGAAAAGATATGCAATTTTGCACCCATTTGCTCCCCAAAGAATCATGTATGAAACAACAGATTGGAGAAGATAAGAAGAAACATGGCACACGCGAGAGAGGGTCTTGCCATCATGGGTATTTTCCCTTTTTGGTTGTTCTTCTCTGTTATTTTTTAGTAAAAGAATCAAATTTTGACCACTTGAACTTTGAAGGACATAAATAAATAGCAGATTTAATATCACTTAGCTATGTATCGTTTTTTGTTTTTTTACCAGAAATAGTATCCCTATACATATACATATCAACAAGAGTTGTTTTTTTAAAATCCCATACCTGCTCCTTTCTATATAAGTAAAACTACAAATAATTTTATACCTTTTTCCGCACCAACTCAAATCTTCAATTGATGTACAGAATTATTGATAGAGCGTGTGACCAATATCGAATTCCATTGGTGAGGGGACCACTGGACCAGTCAGAGGGGACCTGAGGCCCAGACTCCCAGACTCCAATGGGTTCCCAAAGTCTCTACTACTAGTGGACACTGGACAGTGGTCTGTGGGACTCCAGACTCCCAGAATCTGAGAATTATCCTGTGAGTGTGTGGGACTGTCACTGTGGGGCTGTGGTCTGCCTGTGGAGTTAAATTCCTCTCGCATTTCTGGTCTACTATGAGAGTCTATAGACTCGAGTCTATGAGTGTATAACTGTTGTGATCTTGTCTCTCATCCCATCACAGTGATCACACACATGTGTGTATCTACTATTTACATGCGCCGTCAGGAGTCAGCCTCTCAGCCTCAAGACTCAGGAGAACAGAAACCCAACACTCACTCCAACTCCCCACACAAGCCTGGTTGCCAGTTTGCCACACAGGTTGTCACCTCACTGACACTCACTGTCTCGTAAATCTTTTTTTTTCTAAATAGTAATTCACGCACACGCAGGGGAGGGAACCCGCAGGACTGGTTGAACACTAATAACGTAGTTTTCTGTTTTCCAAAAAATAACCACTAAAAATTTATAAAATCACTAAAAATTTGTATAAGTCGTGATGTAATTAAATAAAACACGGCTGAGGCGCCGCAGGGACTGAAAGCGTTCTTTCAAAGAGAATAGTTATTAGCCTGTGAATACATATAGTCATATATCCACACAGGGTGAGTCTGTGAGAGTGTGAGGTCGTGGGCTGAGGATGAGATTTCTTGAGCGAACCATCGCCCCTTCCCCCCCATTCTCCCTCACTTTCACTCAAAGTCAACAGTCAACACACACACAAATACGTACTTTTGCTCAGTCACTGAGTCACACACGCTCACACATAAACACACTCGCCCACCGGGGAGGGGGGGAAGGGGGGAGGAGGGGAAAGCCCCCCCCCCCCCGCCCGCCTTTTTTATATAAAACAACATCTCTTTTCAGCCGCCACTACTTTAGGGGCCTACAAAATGGAAAAGCGTTCCGGACAGATTTCAAGTTCAATAAAAGAAATAGGGACTCTACATACAGCTACGCTTTCGGTGATAAATATGATTGTGGGGTCAAGCGGCGGCTCAGCTCTCAGGCCTCAGGGCCAGGACTCAGGAGTCCAGGACTCAGGCCACATCAGGGGGGCCCGAGGGTTTGTTTGTATTCATTGACATGCGCCGTGCTGTGTTAATATTTTGGGGGGAAATTCAGAATGCTACAGCTAGCTTTTTTTTTTTTTTTTTAACCACAAACTCTTACCGGGTCACACTGTACATAACTTTAGACTCTACTCTCTACTCTTGTCCCTACTGCTCTAGAAAGTAGAGTAGAGAGAAGACACTAATGAGTGACTATGTAATCTAAGTCAGTAAGTCTAAACTCTAAAGTCTACCTTCATCTCCGCCCAATTGGGCTACAAATATACTAATATAGCTTATGTGAGCTACATATTTATATATGCGACTTTCGAAGTTTCGATTATGCAGTGCGCTAAATGATAAATATAGTGCAATCAAACAAATTTTGTATAGGAAACCACTTCTACAAGTGGAAACCCCTTGTTTTATTACACAGTCTAATATACGAAATGTTGACTCTCATCTACTGTCCTTTCCTCATACATCGTTGTAGACTGTCAATTATAAGAGCTTAGAAGGAGTGCTTTATTGTGGTACCTGCTCAACTCATTTATAATACTAGAATTATTTATGTCATGACTAATTCATGATAAGGAAAATATCTTATTAAGGAAAACTCCATTTACATTTTATGTTGTAGTTTATGTTGTCTAATACAAACTTTGTATGGTTTTACTACGCTTATATTGGACCTTCATTCTTCATTGGTGACCCGGTAATAATCTTTGTGTATTTATACCATTTCTATTATCTCACCATCTAAAGATAATAATCACTTGCACTCCTCAAGTGCATTGATTGCAGTATTAGAGGTTAGTAACTTTTTAAGTGTTCACCATCACATAAACTTATGTATGCTTCCAACCACTTATACTGCTTACTTCTATCCTTCAATTCAAATACGGGTGCATGCATCTCTTACATTCCTGTGCACCAATAACATGTTTATGTAGAAATACGTTCTCCGGTCAATCTAAAATATCAAGATCAAATGAGATAACATATTGGTTTTTAATTGCATTTATAGTAATTTAATACAAATTCTTTTTTTTAATATTTCCAAAGCGTTCTAAATTCACTTTGGTGGCTCCAATGTAGAAATACGGCCTCCGGTCAGTCTAAAATATCAAGATCAATTGAGATAATACATTGGTTTTTATTTGTATTTTAAATACTTTAGTACAAGCTCTTTTTCCAATATTTCCAAAGTGTTCTAAATTCACTTTGATGGCTCCAATAGCCTGAGTATTTGGTATGACTCATCTACTTGGACCTATTTGAGACATTAGTAGATGTAGGATATTATAAACTAAATTTTATAATCTCCGAACTACTACTTATTGATTTTGGTCCTCCCGCCAATCTCCAAAATCCAATAAGTCTTTTTCTTTTTATAACTTTTCTTCAGATGGAACTTTATTTATATCAGCTAATGTATTAACGTGACTTACGTTATTATGTCTATTTACAAATTAGGCAAGTGGTCATGAACATTTAGTACTTCTAGTGAAAATTATTCAATAAAGAACAGCTAGAGGTACGCCCTGTGTGATCGAGGATATTTAGGCTCTTAACAAGAGGCAGTCCCGATCATTCTTACACAAGCTACCACTGCTAAATCCTAACTGACTAAATTGTATTTTAGTTTAATATAGTTTGAAACCTAGTAATTTCCATCGAAGTTTACATATTTTTCAGTTATTTAGTAGTTACAGTAGTGTACTGCTTCTAGACTGTCTGACATCGATTTACTATCCAGCAAATACTATGGCTAAGGGTACTTCTAAAGGCAAGGGAGCCGCTAGCTCTAAGCCTGCTAAGCCTGCCGAGGTTCCTGAGGTCCCTGTGGAAACACCTAGCCTGTCTGGAGTTGAGCCTGCCGAGGATACTGTTGGGGAAGCAAATTCTGAGGTTGGTACAGAGGATTATTCTGAGGATGACTCGTCGGATCCTAAAGCCTTGGAAGAAGAGGTATCTACTACCGCGGAAAGGCTCGCCAGCGTCCGTGTATCACCTAGGAGTGAAGCTCAGGACCCCAGCTTGCTCCCTGACCACGTGCCGTCAAATATTGGGGATAAACGTCGAAAGGCTGGAAAATTCATGGATACGAATGTCGGGGGGCATTATAACTCCACATCTAAAGGACACTCCAGCACAAATCCGGCGTGAAAAGGAAGTATTGGACCTGTCCGAAAATTTCGGTTTCGCCATCGATGGAGAAGCCATTCCATTCAGCTCAAATCTTGGGGCCGAAGCTGAGGACGCCATAACTCGACAACGAGTGGTTGGATCCTCTCAATCTCGACGCCAATTGAACCGCACTGAAGCGCTCTTGAAGGAGCTAGCGGCAGCAGCAGTTGTGGACCCCTCTATCGTGTCCCACTTGGCTGATATTCTTCCTATACCGAAGAAGAAGAAAAAATTCGGGCCGGGTTTCGAACCCGAGACCTACTGGTTTACCAGCCAGTATGTTTACCACTAAGCCAGTTACCACTGGCGAGAGATATAATATTTCAAAATTTAATCTCTATAGCTCTGATGCTACCATCGACCATCCTCTTGACAAAACTAACCCTGTCAGAGGATATGATCGTATGGAACTCGATGAGGCTTACCATCCTCGTAATATCGACCCTCATTTGCCAACTAACCCTGGTAATCACGATTTTGGCAATCGCTACACCAGTACCTCGTTAGAGAGTTCCCGCTCTAATCCTGAGGATGAGGAAGTGAGAACCAGACATACTCGTCTCAGGCTATTACGCTCTGGTATGCAAGTCCTTGAGGACCGTCTATTGAATGACTCTGACCTTGACGATAGGAAAGCGGATAACATTCGCTATCTAATCGATAACAAGAGAAAGGAAATAGACACCATCTTGGCACTAGCAGCCCGTAGCACTGAGCATGAGCCTCGTGAACACTTAGAACCAAGCTTTATAAAGCAGCTAGGTAACGCGCAGGCTGAGGTCGATTTCTCTACTAATGAGAGTACAGTGGAGACGCTGAAGGCCTTCGACCAACTTAAGGAGTCTGCCAGCCTTAGGGATAAGCAGATGATGAATGCCTTTATTCATTTCTGTGAGCCAGGTGAATGGCGAACTATCTTGAAGGCTCATGAGCCCAACTGGAAAGCCCTACCCTGGCACCAGTTGCGTGATAATATACTTAACACCTTTTTTTGAAGATGCACGTGACCGTGAACTTCTAGAGTCTCGCAAGTTCTTTGCGAACGATACCACTATTCGAGGTGCTCTAGCTCATATGACACATATGAATACTCGGATGGGTGGTCGTACCTATACTGGCGAATATTTATTAATTTGTCAGATGATGGAGACTCTGGGAGCTAACCTCTTTAAGAAAGTCAATGATGACATCATCGCCTATGGTGATTTGCGATCTATGCCTTGGTCTGTCTTTGAGAAGATAGTACACAAGCATACCAATTCCTCTACTAGAGTACTTAGTACCACGAGCTACACCCAGCCCACTAAGCGAAACGCAGTAGAGACTAATACTGCGCGTAGTACTAAGAAACCTCGCACTACTACTGGAGGGGGTACTGGCTCTACTTCTACCGAACCGAAAGGTGATAAGAAGGTGAGAGCGCCTTGCAAGAAGTGTGGTTACAACCTCACAAAACGTAATGGCAAGTGGAATGGTAGACACGACCCTGTTAAGTGTGCACCAGGCAAGCCAGATTTTGGACACTATATGAAAGAGTGTGCTACTTGCAAGGGTACTAACGGTTGGCACAAAGAGGATTGCAAGGACTTACCAGACGTCCAAGTTAAGCACTGACAGTACCATATGTGCGCACTAGAGCAAGATTATGAGAAAATGTTCAATAAAATCTATACCAAAGGAGATGAACGTATCTTTCAAACAGTTTTCGTAAATGGAGAAAAAAAAGTTATGGCACTATTTGATCCAGGGGCTGAAGTCTCTGCTATCTCATGCCGAGTAGCCTACGCTACAGATATGGCTGTCCATAACGAAACAACTGATTTAATCTTGGGAAATGGCAAAGTTACTACTTGCGAACAAGCCATTGACTATGCACACATAATGCTGTCAGATAGAAGAGAAGTGAAGACTCACCTAATCGTTACTGACATGTCTCAGAAATACGATTTAATTATAGGTATGACTGATCTTCTCAGTTTGGGTATAACACTCACTGGTCTGCCTAATGGGCTAGACCCGAATAAAGATCAGTCAGATGATAATATGTTAAAGATACCTAAACCTCCGGAAGGTGAAGCAAAGGATATGATTCCGCACTTCACCGATATAATTATGGACTTAATTATACAAAACAGGAAGATTGCAATAACTGACTGGTGTATGTTTAAGTTCTCTAATGGGTACGTTGGACTTGACTTAACAAACGTCGACTTCTCTAAGTTAAAGTGTCCTTCACATAACTACGTGAGTTGGAGACACAAAGACGTTGTCAAAACCCAAATCGAAGATTGGTTAAAACAGGGTCTAATTGAAATCAATTATGATGCAACCCCAGTTAACTTAGCTCTCTTAGCGGTCGATCAATATAAATCTGATGGAACGTTTAGTAAAACAAGAGTAGTACTAGACCTGTCGCCAATCAACAAACTAATTCCGCAACATAGTTTTCCCTTACCTAAGATAAGCGAGATACTACGCAAAATGGAGGGTGCGACTATCTTTCCAAGATAGACTTAAAAGCTGCATTCCATCAACTACAGATATATGAGCCTCATAGGAAATACTTTTCCTTTACTTGGCAAGGTAAGAAGTACCAGTTTAAAGGTGCACCTGAAGGCTTACATATGTTACCTTCTTTCTTCCAACAAGTTATGATGGAACTATTTGCGGACCTGTCGTATAACGTATCAGTCTATTTAGATGATATAGTTATCTTTACAAAGACAGCACATGAACATGCTAAACTCGTTAAAGAAGTCTTAAAGCGACTTAATCATGCTAAACTTAAGATTAACGAAGACAAGTGCTCTTTTGCTAAAGATACTATACACTTACTTGGCTACAAAGTATCTGCAGCAGGGGTAGAAATTGATCCTGGCAAGAAACAGTTTCTGTTGGATTTATCAACACCAATTACTGGAAGAGATGTGAACTCTGTGTGTGGGTTTGTTAACTTCTTCTCGGATTCGGTACCGCATCTTTCTCATTACTTAAAGCCTTTCAGTCACCTACGGCTGCACAAAGGACCTTTGGGAAAGCTTTGGACTAAAGAATGTGATGATGCATTTAAACTAGTCAAAAGTAAAGTAATGGACGCACCCCTCATGCAGTACCCTGTGGATGGTGTCCCATTCCAAGTAGCAACCGACGCTTCAGATCGAGCGGTAGGTGGAGTGCTTTACCAAACGATAAATGGTAAACCGCGCTACATACAATTCTTTAGCAAGAGTTATAATAAGAGTCAACGGAATTACCCTACCGTTAAACAAGAGCTCCTTGCTATAGTTACTGCGCTAAGACAGTTTAAAGACTACCTTTATGGAAGTTACTTTACTGTCGCCTGTGATCAAAAGTCTTTAACATACTTAAAAGATATGAACCCTGATTCTCAGTTGGTGAGCCGCTGGCATGACATTATTGCCAAGTTCGCTTTTAATATAACACACATTCCAAGAATACATAACCATCTTCCTGACATGCTCTCTCGACTTGTGCCCGACTACCAGAAAACAGTCAAAGAGTTATTAGCAACCGATTGGATGCTAAATAAGAAATGGTTTAACCTCGCTCAATCACGATGGGGTCCATTTACTGTTGATATGTTCGCCGCAGAACATAACAAACAGGTTTCTGAATATAGGTCGTTGACTCATCCTAAAGGTGATGCATTTCAGCTTGACTTATCAAAGCATAATGCGTGGGCTAACCCACCTTGTCAACTTATCGCACAGTTGTTAAATTATGTTAATATTACTAAATCTACCATTCCGCTGTGTTGTCCCTTACGTAACTCCGACCCATGGATACGTGATTTAATTAATATGATTCAAGACGAACCTATTTATGTCGACCGTGAAACCGACACGTTCTTGTATCAGGGATCCTATTCTATTAAGAAGACGCCTTGGAAACACACCATTGTTTGTCGCATCGGTCCTGCAGGTACCACTAAGTGGAAACCCTCAACCGAATTCTTAGCTAAACTAGAGGAGTCTAAAGAGTTTGAACAAAAGCTCAAGACTCGTACAACACATGCACCCAACAAGATTGCAGTCGAGGTAATGCCGATTGAAACGGCATTAGATCGTAAAAACATGGAACTAGCTAAGGCCATGGATCAAAGACTCAAAACTCTAAAAGAACCTGAAGCTCGCACTCAACTACTTAAAGCGCTGCTTAAAGAACAGCCAGGAGTTGCGAAACAACTGAAGAAGATACTTCAACAATCCAATGTTGTCAATTATGTATCTCAGGACTCTACCCCTCCTTATACTGAGGTTGCCCTTTCCAACAGGACTATGGTTCATCCAGCCAGCGTTACGCAGAATCTGACTGACTTAGAGGAGCTCGAAAGTAGAGTTAAAATTATACATAATTTAACGCATCGAGCATATGAGCATACTTATAAATTGGCTATTCGTGCAGGGCTTGATCACCCGGCGCTGAAAGAAACCATACGTGAAGTATACCGACGCTGTACTGATTGTGAAAAGAACCAGATCAAGCGATACGGTTGGGCACCCCTAAAAAGTGTGACAGAAGACCAACCGATGCGCCGAGTCATAGTCGATTTGGTTAAACTCCCGCGATCCAAGCATACTGGCGATGTATATATCTGTCATTTCTTATGTGTGGCTTCGGGCTATAACTTGCTTTATGCAATACCGAACAAACGTCCACAAACAGTGGCAGAATTATGCTATCACGTCTTTAATGACTTCGGTTTCCCCGAGTACTATGTTCTGATAACGGTAGTGAGTTTTGTACCGACGTAATGGAGGCACTTATACTCGTATCAGGCATGACCCATAGGCGTGGTGTTCCTTACAAACCTCAAACGCAGGGTGCAAATGAGACACGTCATAGAGAACTTAAGAAACTCTTGCGTACCGCACTAGACGACGTTGAGGATATGTGGCCTTATCATTTGAAATGGGTTCAGACTCAAATGAATAACTGCATGAATCCTCAAACTGGAACACTCCGTTTCACTATTTCTTTGGCCGCTATAGTGAATTACAAGCAACGTTTGATAAAACTGCGCCCGAGAAACACGCTACCCCATGGCTTCAAAAGATCGAGCATATGCAGAACGTTGTTTACCCCTGTTTACTCGAGCACAAGAATCGCGTCCTACTTAAAGCGTAACCCTGCGTTTGAGGTTTGTAAGGAACACCACGCCTATGGGTCATGCCTGATACGAGTATAAGTGCCTCCATTACGTCGGTACAAAACTCACTACCGTTATCAGAACATAGTACTCGGGGAAACCGAAGTCATTAAAGACGTGATAGCATAATTCTGCCACTGTTTGTGGACGTTTGTTCGGTATTGCATAAAAGCAAGTTATAGCCCGAAGCCACACATAAGAAATGACAGATATATACATCGCCAGTATGCTTGGATCGCGGAGTTTAACCAAATCGACTATGACTCGGCGCATCGGTTGGTCTTCTGTCACACTTTTAGGGGTGCCCAACCGTATCGCTTGATCTGGTTCTTTTCACAATCAGTACAGCGTCGGTATACTTCACGTATGGTTTCTTTCAGCGCCGGGTGATCAAGCCCTGCACGAATAGCCAATTTATAAGTATGCTCATATGCTCGATGCGTTAAATTATGTATAATTTTAACTCTACTTTCGAGCTCCTCTAAGTCAGTCAGATTCTGCGTAACGCTGGCTGGATGAACCATAGTCCTGTTGGAAAGGGCAACCTCAGTATAAGGAGGGGTAGAGTCCTGAGATACATAATTGACAACATTGGATTGTTGAAGTATCTTCTTCAGTTGTTTCGCAACTCCTGGCTGTTCTTTAAGCAGCGCTTTAAGTAGTTGAGTGCGAGCTTCAGGTTCTTTTAGAGTTTTGAGTCTTTGATCCATGGCCTTAGCTAGTTCCATGTTTTTACGATCTAATGCCGTTTCAATCGGCATTACCTCGACTGCAATCTTGTTGGGTGCATGTGTTGTACGAGTCTTGAGCTTTTGTTCAAACTCTTTAGACTCCTCTAGTTTAGCTAAGAATTCGGTTGAGGGTTTCCACTTAGTGGTACCTGCAGGACCGATGCGACAAAAAAAAAAAGTATTTCCTATGAGGCTCATATATCTGTAGTTGATGGAATGCAGCTTTTAAGTCTATCTTGGAAAAGATAGTCGCACCCTCCATTTTGCGTAGTATCTCGCTTATCTTAGGTAAGGGAAAACTATGTTGCGGAATTAGTTTGTTGATTGGCGACAGGTCTAGTACTACTCTTGTTTTACTAAACGTTCCATCAGATTTATATTGATCGACCGCTAAGAGAGCTAAGTTAACTGGGGTTGCATCATAATTGATTTCAATTAGACCCTGTTTTAACCAATCTTCGATTTGGGTTTTGACAACGTCTTTGTGTCTCCAACTCACGTAGTTATGTGAAGGACACTTTAACTTAGAGAAGTCGACGTTTGTTAAGTCAAGTCCAACGTACCCATTAGAGAACTTAAACATACACCAGTCAGTTATTGCAATCTTCCTGTTTTGTATAAAGTCCATAATTATATCGGTGAAGTGCGGAATCATATCCTTTGCTTCACCTTCCGGAGGTTTAGGTATCTTTAACATATTATCATCTGACTGATCTTTATTCGGGTCTAGCCCATTAGGCAGACCAGTGAGTGTTATACCTAAACTGAGAAGATCAGTCATACCTATAATTAAATCGTATTTCTGAGACATGTCAGTAACGATTAGGTGAGTCTTCACTTCTCTTCTATCTGACAGCATTATGTGTGCATAGTCAATGGCTTGTTCGCAAGTAGTAACTTTGCCATTTCCCAAGATTAAATCAGTTGTTTCGTTATGGACAGCCATATCTGTAGCGTAGGCTACTCGGCATGAGATAGCAGAGACTTCAGCCCCTGGATCAAATAGTGCCATAACTTTTTCTCCATTTACGAAAACTGTTTGAAAGATACGTTCATCTCCTTTGGTATAGATTTTATTGAACATTTTCTCATAATCTTGCTCTAGTGCGCACATATGGTACTGTCAGTGCTTAACTTGGACGTCTGGTAAGTCCTTGCAATCCTCTTTGTGCCAACCGTTAGTACCCTTGCAAGTAGCACACTCTTTCATATAGTGTCCAAAATCTGGCTTGCCTGGTGCACACTTAACAGGGTCGTGTCTACCATTCCACTTGCCATTACGTTTTGTGAGGTTGTAACCACACTTCTTGCAAGGCGCTCTCACCTTCTTATCACCTTTCGGTTCGGTAGAAGTAGAGCCAGTACCCCCTCCAGTAGTAGTGCGAGGTTTCTTAGTACTACGCGCAGTATTAGTCTCTACTGCGTTTCGCTTAGTGGGCTGGGTGTAGCTCGTGGTACTAAGTACTCTAGTAGAGGAATTGGTATGCTTGTGTACTATCTTCTCAAAGACAGACCAAGGCATAGATCGCAAATCACCATAGGCGATGATGTCATCATTGACTTTCTTAAAGAGGTTAGCTCCCAGAGTCTCCATCATCTGACAAATTAATAAATATTCGCCAGTATAGGTACGACCACCCATCCGAGTATTCATATGTGTCATATGAGCTAGAGCACCTCGAATAGTGGTATCGTTCGCAAAGAACTTGCGAGACTCTAGAAGTTCACGGTCACGTGCATCTTCAAAAAAGGTGTTAAGTATATTATCACGCAACTGGTGCCAGGGTAGGGCTTTCCAGTTGGGCTCATGAGCCTTCAAGATAGTTCGCCATTCACCTGGCTCACAGAAATGAATAAAGGCATTCATCATCTGCTTATCCCTAAGGCTGGCAGACTCCTTAAGTTGGTCGAAGGCCTTCAGCGTCTCCACTGTACTCTCATTAGTAGAGAAATCGACCTCAGCCTGCGCGTTACCTAGCTGCTTTATAAAGCTTGGTTCTAAGTGTTCACGAGGCTCATGCTCAGTGCTACGGGCTGCTAGTGCCAAGATGGTGTCTATTTCCTTTCTCTTGTTATCGATTAGATAGCGAATGTTATCCGCTTTCCTATCGTCAAGGTCAGAGTCATTCAATAGACGGTCCTCAAGGACTTGCATACCAGAGCGTAATAGCCTGAGACGAGTATGTCTGGTTCTCACTTCCTCATCCTCAGGATTAGAGCGGGAACTCTCTAACGAGGTACTGGTGTAGCGATTGCCAAAATCGTGATTACCAGGGTTAGTTGGCAAATGAGGGTCGATATTACGAGGATGGTAAGCCTCATCGAGTTCCATACGATCATATCCTCTGACAGGGTTAGTTTTGTCAAGAGGATGGTCGATGGTAGCATCAGAGCTATAGAGATTAAATTTTGAAATATTATATCTCTCGCCAGTGGTAACTGGCTTAGTGGTAAACATACTGGCTGGTAAACCAGTAGGTCTCGGGTTCGAAACCCGGCCCGAATTTTTTCTTCTTCTTCGGTATAGGAAGAATATCAGCCAAGTGGGACACGATAGAGGGGTCCACAACTGCTGCTGCCGCTAGCTCCTTCAAGAGCGCTTCAGTGCGGTTCAATTGGCGTCGAGATTGAGAGGATCCAACCACTCGTTGTCGAGTTATGGCGTCCTCAGCTTCGGCCCCAAGATTTGAGCTGAATGGAATGGCTTCTCCATCGATGGCGAAACCGAAATTTTCGGACAGGTCCAATACTTCCTTTTCACGCCGGATTTGTGCTGGAGTGTCCTTTAGATGTGGAGTTATAATGCCCCCGACATTCGTATCCATGAATTTTCCAGCCTTTCGACGTTTATCCCCAATATTTGACGGCACGTGGTCAGGGGAGCAAGCTGGGGTCCTGAGCTTCACTCCTAGGTGATACACGGACGCTGGCGAGCCTTTCCGCGGTAGTAGATACCTCTTCTTCCAAGGCTTTAGGATCCGACGAGTCATCCTCAGAATAATCCTCTGTACCAACCTCAGAATTTGCTTCCCCAACAGTATCCTCGGCAGGCTCAACTCCAGACAGGCTAGGTGTTTCCACAGGGACCTCAGGAACCTCGGCAGGCTTAGCAGGCTTAGAGCTAGCGGCTCCCTTGCCTTTAGAAGTACCCTTAGCCATAGTATTTGCTGGATAGTAAATCGATGTCAGACAGTCTAGAAGCAGTACACTACTGTAACTACTAAATAACTGAAAAATATGTAAACTTCGATGGAAATTACTAGGTTTCAAACTATATTAAACTAAAATACAATTTAGTCAGTTAGGATTTAGCAGTGGTAGCTTGTGTAAGAATGATCGGGACTGCCTCTTGTTAAGAGCCTAAATATCCTCGATCACACAGGGCGTACCTCTAGCTGTTCTTTATTGAATAATTTTCACTAGAAGTACTAAATGTTCATGACCACTTGCCTAATTTGTAAATAGACATAATAACGTAAGTCACGTTAATACATTAGCTGATATAAATAAAGTTCCATCTGAAGAAAAGTTAAAAAAAGAAAAAGACTTATTGGATTTTGGAGATTGGCGGGAGGACCAAAATCTATAAGTAGTAGTTCGGAGATTATAAAATTTAGTTTATAATATCCTACATCTACTAATGTCTCAAATAGGTCCAAGTAGATGAGTCATACCAAATACTCAGGCTATTGGAGCCATCAAAGTGAATTTAGAACACTTTGGAAATATTGGAAAAAGAGCTTGTACTAAATTATTTAAAATACAAATAAAAACCAATGTATTATCTCAATTGATCTTGATATTTTAGACTGACCGGAGGCCGTATTTCTACAATAGATATGTTCAGAACATTCGGGTGTCACATCGTATACAAGAACCGTGATCCAGACGGCAAACTCGACGACAAAGCACGGGATGGCATTCTTCTTGCGCCACCATTGAACACAACACCGGACTCGTATCGTATATACTCACCTCTGACCAAGCGTATAATACAAAGCCGAGATGTTTATATATTCGAAGATAAATTCTTTGTCTGGGAAGACAACAAATGTACAACCGCTATCGCACCACCTGACACTATGAATTTGAAAAATACTGGCATGCCCAACCAGTCCTCAATCGCCACCACTTTCTCTGGTATCTTCCGTCTAAATCAGTATCTCAACCAAATCGCCGCGAAAGCTCCACCAGTTTCATCCGCCTTTGTGTTCCTAGCGACGCTGTCGCCCAGGTAAAACGACATGCAGCACTTACATGGAAATGGCAGCTTGATGAAAACATCGACCCCCGCTCCCAACAACATCCCGACGCTACGAAAGCAGCTTTAATCCATTATCTCCGCACCAAGCGGGAGGCCCGCTGCACACATGAACGAGCGCCAAAAATTCTTGACCGCAGCATGGATGCACTACTGATCCCACTTGTCAATTCCACTAACGCAGACATCCTCCAATCTACCGCGGATCGTCTCCAGAAGGCTTACCAAGCAAAGCATAATGTAAACCTCTTCTCACCTAACCCAAAAATCCCGGCAAACGCTAATCTTTCCTGAACCACTACAGCAACTATGAGAGCCATACCATATGTTCATACATTGTAATATACATACTTGCCATTTTTTTTTTTTTGAAATAAATAATATTATCCCTATGAATAGTAGTACATTCCTCCAAATCGAGAATGACGATTTCCAAACGGACGCATGGACAACATGGACAACGGAAGATATGCTTAGCCAACAAGCCCAGCCAACTGTGACGCACAATTCAAGCAACCCAGAACAACTACAGATAACTTCATCATCAACACAACAACCTGCTGAGAGCGAAGTACATACCGTCGAGTCGGAGGCTGCTGCAGCGACTATCAAAACACAACATGATCTCGAAGCAACCATAGCTAGAAGAACGGCAGAAGGTTGCCAAGTCTCTCGAGAACTGCGGGACCTCGCGATAGATGATAATAATGTCGACTGGTATCACGATAGCCGTCGTAAGAGACCAACTTCTAGCAATACGCGCACTGTCAATTCAGCAACTGCAGCAATGGAACCAAAAACATACAAAGGTATATATATGAGATGCCAAACGCAGCCGATTGGAAGGAATCAGCACGTTCGGAGATGAAGAGCTTGGTGATACAGCGCAAGGCATTCATTCTGGTTGACAACAAACCGCGAGAGGAATCATTATTCCCCCCTCGATGGGTCTTCAAGGCAAAAACGGATGAATCAGGACAAGTCACACGACTCAAATCACGTCTGAACGTAGCAGCATCCAATGCAAAACAGGGAGTTGATTACGATGAAAGCTATTCCCCACTAGTAGTCAAGGAAACACTCGGAATCTGTCTAGCTCTATTGGCACACTATGACATGGACATTCAACAATAGATACACCCTCGTTCTGCCTCACTCAAGAACTGGATACTCCTAGCTACATACGAGTGCCACAAGGATACGATCTCATCGAACATCTATTGGATCCGTCTCAGAGAAAACTATACGAAATGCACAAGCAAGGAGACACAAAGGTTGTGTGTCGAGTTGACCGTTGCGTATATGGTCTACCACCTAGCGGACACTACTGGTTAAAAACTATCCATCGATTCGCTATACAGCACAGTTATAAACAAGCACAATCGGATGAAGCACTGTTCATCAAACAAACACACAGTGAACCTTGTTTTATTATTGTACACGTAGATGACAAAATTGCAGCATGCCAGAGTAAGACCGACGGACAGAAACTAGCTGACGCAATGAAAGGCGAATGGAACACTGATGATATGGGCCTACATTTCTTATTAAGCATACAATCGGTTGCTGATAACTCTTTAACTGTTTTCTGGTAGTCAGGGACAAGTCGAGAGAGCATGTCAGGAAGATGATTGTGTATTCCTGGTATGTGTGTAATGTTAAAAGCGAGCTTAGCAATAATGTCATGCCAGCGGCTCACCAACTGTGAATCAGGGTTCATGTCTTTTAAATATGTTAGAGACTTTTGATCACAGGCGACAGTGAAGTAACTTCCATAAAGGTAGTCTTTAAACTGTCGTAGCGCAGTAGCTATAGCAAGGACCTCTTGTTTAACGGTAGGGTAATTCCGTTGACTCTTATTATAACTCTTGCTAAAGAATTGTATGTAACGTGGTTTACCATTTATCGTTTGGTATAGCACTCCACCTACCGCTCGATCTGAAGCGTCGGTTGCTACTTGGAATGGGACACCATCCACAGGGTACTGCATGATGGGTGCGTCCATTACTTTACTTTTGACTAGTTTAAATGCATCATCACATTCTTTAGTCCAAAGCTTTCCCAAAGGTCCTTTGTGCAGCCGTAGGTGACTGAAAGGCTTTAAGTAATGAAAAAGATGAGGTACCGAATCTGAGAAGAAGTTAACAAACCCACACACAGAGTTCACATCTCTTCCAGTAATCGGTGTTGATAAATCTAACAGAAATTGTTTCTTGCCAGAATCAATTTCTACCCCTGCTACAGGTACCTTGTAACCAAGTAAGAGTATAGTATCTTAGCAAGAGAACGTTTGTCCTCGTTAATCTTAAGTTTAGCATGTTCATGTGCTGTCTTTGTAAAGATAACTATATCATCTCAATATACTGATACGTTATCCAACAGGTCCGCAAATAGTTACATCATAACTTGTTGGAAGAAAGACGGTAACATGTGTAAGCCTTCAGGTGCACCTTTAAACTGGTACTTTTTACCTTGCCAAGTAAAGGAAAAGTATTTCCTATGCTGCTCATATATTTGTAATTGATGGAATGCAGCTTTTAAGTCTACCTTGGAAAAGATAGTCGCACCTTTCATTTTGCGTAGTATCTCGCTTATCTTTGGTAAGGAAAAACTGTGTTGCGGAATTAGTTTGTTGATCGGAGACAGGTCTAATCCTATTCTTGTTTTACTAAACGTTTCATCAGATTTATATTGATCGACCGCTAAGAGAGCTAAGTTAACTGGGGTTGCATCATAATTGATTTCAATTTGACCCTGTTTTAACCAATCTTCGATTTGGGTTTTGACAACGTCTTTGTGGTTATGTGAAGGACACTTTAACTTAGAGAGATCGACGTTTGCTATGTCAAGCTTAACGTACCCGTTTGAGAACTTAAACATACACCAGTCAGTTATTGCAATCTTTCTGTTCTGTATAATTAAGTCCATAACTATATCGGTAAAGTGCGGAATCATATCTTTTGCTTCACCTTCCGGAGGTTTAGGTATCTTTAACATGTTATCATCTGACTGATCTTTATTTGGGTCTAGCCCATTAGGCAGACCAGTGAGAGCTACACTTAAACTGAGAAGATCAGTCATACCTATAATCAAATCGTATTTCTGAGACATGTCAGTAACGATTAGGCGAGTCTTCACTTCTCTTCTATCCGACAACATTATGTGTATATAGTCAATGGCTTCTTCGCAAGTAGTAACTTTGCCATTTCCCAAGATTAAATTAGTTGTTTCGTTATGGATAGCCATATCTGTAGCGTAGGCTACTCGGCGTGAGATAGCAGAGACTTCAGCCCCTGGATCAAAAAGTGCTATACCTTTTCTCCATTTACATAAACGGGTTGAAATATACGTTCATCTCTTTTGGTATGGATTGTATTGAACTTTTTCTCATAATATTGCTTTAGTGCACGCATATAGAACTGTCAGTGCTTAACTTGGACGTCCGGCATGTCCTTGTAATCATCTTAGTGCCAACCGTTAGTAACCTTGCAAGTAATACACTCTTTCATAAAGTGCCCAAAGTTTGACTTGCCTGTTGCACACTTAACAAAGTCGTGTTTACCATTCCACTTGCCGTCACGTTTAGTGAGGTTGTAACCATACTTCTTGCAAGGTGCTCTCTCCTTCCTTTCACCCTTTGGTTCAGTAGAAGTAGAGCCTTTATCACCTCCAGCAGTAGTGCGAGGTTTCTTAGTATTACGTGCAGTGTTATTCTCTGTCGCGGTACGCTTAGCGGGCTGGGTAAAACTCGAGGTACTCAGTACTCTAGTAGATGAGTTGGCATGCTTTTGAACTGTCTTCTCGAAGACAGACCAAGGCATAGATCGCATATCACCATAGGCGATAATATTATCATTGACCTTTTTAAATAGGCTAGCCCCCAGAGTCTTCATCATCTGACAAATTAATAGATATTTGCCAGTATAGGTACGACCTCCCATCCGAGTGTTCATATGTGTCATATGAGGAGCACCTCGAATAGTAGTATCGTTCGCAAAGGTCTTGCGAGACTCTAGAAGTTTACGGTCACGTGCGTCTTCAAAGAAAGCATTAAGTATATTCTCACGCAACTGGCGCTAGGGTAGGGCTTTACAATAGGGCTCATAGGCCTTCAATATAGTTTTCCATTCCTCTGACTCACAGAAATGAATAAAGGCATTAATCATCTGCTTATCCTTAAGGCTGGCAGACTCCTTAAGCTAGTCAAAGGCCTTCAGTGTCTCCACTGTACTCTCATTAGTACTAGTTGATTTATAAAGCTTGGTTCCAAGCGTTCACGAGGCTCACGCTCAGTGCTACGGGCTGCTAGCGCCAAGATGGAGTCTATCTCCACTGTACTCTCATTAGTAGAGAAATCGACCTCAGCCTGCGCGTTACCTAGCTGCTTTATAAAGCTTGGTTCTAAGTGTTCACGAGGCTCATGCTCAGTGCTACGGGCTGCTAGTGCCAAGATGGTGTCTATTTCCTTTCTCTTGTTATCGATTAGATAGCGAATGTTATCCGCTTTCCTATCGTCAAGGTCAGAGTCATTCAATAGACGGTCCTCAAGGACTTGCATACCAGAGTGTAATAGCCTGAGACGAGTATGTCTGGTTCTCACTTCCTCATCCTCAGGATTAGAGCGGGAACTCTCTAACGAGGTACTGGTGTAGCGATTGCCAAAATCGTGATTACCAGGGTTAGCTGGCAAATGAGGGTCGATATTACGAGGATGGTAAGCCTCATCGAGTTCCATACGATCATATCCTCTGACAGGGTTAGGTTTGTCGAGAGGGTGGTCGATTGTAGCTTCCAAGCTATAGAGATTAGATCTTGAAATTTTACCCAGTTTACCAGCGGTAGCTAGCTCAGTGGTAACCCTGTTGGCTGGTAAACCAGAGTACCTCAAGTTCGAACCGCGGCTCGAATCAATTGTTTTTTTTTCCGTATAGGAAGAATATCGGCCACGTGGAATAGAATCGAAAGGTCATGAACTGCGGCAGCGGCTAGCTTCTTCAAAAGCTCATCTTTGCGGTTTAAATAACGTCGAGATTGAGAAGATCCAACCACTCGTTGTCTACCAGACGGACCAGTGTCCCCAGTAACCCCAGGAAACTCAACAGGCTTAGCAGGCTTAGAGCTGGCGGCTCCCTTGTCTTTAGAATTTCCTTTAGCCATAGTAATAGCTCAAGAACAGGAAAGTTAATAAGGACTAAGTTTAGTAACTAGCGTGTAGCTTACTCCAGGATAGTATAGCCACTATGAGGTAGTATAGAATACTTATAGACCTGTCGCTGGATAGTAAGCAATTAGTAGAAAGTCTAGAAGCAGTACACTACGGTAACTACTAAATAACTGAAAAATATGTAAACTTTGATGTATATTTTTATGTTTTAAACTATGTTATATAAACTAAGATACAATTTAAGTAAGTTAGGATTTAGCAGTGATAGCTTGTATAAGAATGATCAGGACTGCCTCTTGGGAAGAGCCTTAATATCCTCGATCACACAGGACGTACCTCTAGCTGTTCTTCATTAAATAATTTTCACTAGCAGTACTAAGTGTTCATGACCACATGCCTAATGTGTAGATAGACATGATAACGTAAGTCAAGTTAATACATTGGCTAATATAAATAAAGTTCCATCTGAAGAAAAGTTAAAAAAGAAAAAGAGATTGGATTTTGGAGATTGGTGGGAAGGTCAAAACCTGTAAGTAGTAGTTCATAGATTATAAAATGTAGTTTATAATATCCTACATCTACTATCGTCTCAAATAGGTCCAAGTAAATAAATCATAATAAATATTCAGGCTATTGGAGCCATCAAAGTGAATTTAGAACACTTTGGAAATATTAGAAAATGAATTTGTATTAAATTATTATAAATACAATTAAAAACCAATATGTTATCTCATTTGATCTTGATATTTTAGACTGACCAAAGACCGTATTTCTACACATCCGCTCTTTACGAGTAATGTGAATATTATTGAAAGGAACCACTTAAGGTACCAGCTTCGTACGGCCAAGTTTGCGTTTCACCGGGCTGATTTGCTATATATTGTCCACCACGTTGTTAGGTAGCTGGCCAGTTGGAGTCATCCATATCTGCGTTAGGTATTGAGAAGATCAATGTTGTTGCAATGTTGATGAGTCCTGAGGCTCAGAAGAAACAGCATCCGATGATGTTCGGGCCCAGATGTTAGGGTGTGTCCCTATATAAACCTTCTTATCTTAGATCTGGTTCTCTTGGTCCGGTCCTCTTGGTCCGGTTCTAAATCATCTCCATCTAATGTACTTTGTCCACAGGTGTAAACGAGCTACTCACCCAACTGGTAGATTACGTAGCTAGACAACACTCCATGTATAGCTATCATAGCAGAGAGAAAGAGTAGCTCAAAAGTTCTATCATTGCAAGATAGACTGCACACACATCACTATTTTAATGGGTAGTCAGCTAATGTTCAACCGCAATCACCGTACTATCGTTGTGCGTAGCTGCCACTAGCTTAATCTTGATCAGCTGGTCTAGGGACTGGAGGAAGCTTCAGAAGACAGCCCAGCATAGTAGTTTTAGAGCTTTCCCACCTCCCAATCTCGAAGAAAACCAAAATCAGTCTATTCCGACTCTCGTAATACATTGCAGACACACTGCGCGATTTCGAGTGATTCTGCCCCTGTGGGGTAATATGAAAAGAAGCGGGTACACCAACAAGTATGAAGGATACTATTTCAGAATGTATTTCATGTCGAAGGTCTAGTCTTAATCAGTATTCTACGTGTTTGTATGTATGTATGTAGGAAAAAAAAACAGCTAAATAAACCTTACAATATATTGTCTGTATTTGTAAAAAAGTTTAGTTGTAGTAGACTTTACACGTACTCTACTATATGTTAACAAAGTTTGATACTCTGTCACACACATCTACTGACTAGTGTACAGGAGGCTCGGACTTTGTTCGGCAGTCTACCATAGTAGGAAAACCGGCTAGTCCATAGTTCCTATTTTGTACACATGTTCCAAGTGTATGTCCTTCTATCAGTCCTCTTTTCTATTGGCCGGTGCAGGGCAACCGGTCCTCGATTCTCAGGTCCTGGTGCCAGTTATTACCACTATTTCGGTATCTTTCATAGGCTTAATTTTCTTGGTCTGTAGTTCCTCCCTAGTCGACCGTCTCGTTCTGCCTGTTTTCCTTACACGATTAATGTTTGAAGTTGTTGTTCGTGTATCAGAGCTATAGCTTCCAGGATAGCGGTGAATTCGGGCTGTTTACTAGTGGTACCGTCGTTCAAACGCTTAGTCGATGGTTGTTCAGTTGAATCCGTTTCCCAAAGTTGATATTATCGGTTGTTGTCGTATTTTAATAGCGAGTTCTTATGTTGGTAGTTATTGATTCTTTTGTCTGGAGCTTCTGGGGCTGAAAATATCGGACTCCCACTGATCCTTGTAGTCCTTATATACTCGGCCGGGGTCTCATTTTGATTTTCGGACCGGTTTGTGGGACTTGTGTTCGAATTATTACTAAAAAACTGAAAAACATTCTGTTTTTTATTGTGCAAAAACATAAATAGCCTTCTTCTGGAACACAAAAATAAAAATAAATACACATGAATATAAAACAGCGAATTTCTATGTTATTATTGAAGGCTATGGTTCCAAAATAAATAAGAACTCCCGACTGATTCACATCGATAATCAATTTCACCAGTGGGGAGATCACTGGAGAGTGGAGGCCGGAGGACTATACTATTGAGATTTATTTACAAAGCGGCAGCATCTGACGCGTTAACAGCGAATTGAAAAGTACAACATGGAGTTAGAACATGTTGCTGTATTCGGAAGTACTGGCCGAACTGGTCGACTCATTGTGAAACGCTTAGTGGAACGCGGAATCAAAGTAACGGCCGTGTCACGGAGTGAAGCTGTTGCACAAGAGGCTTTTATGTCGTTACCGAGAGCCAATAAATTAGTGACTATAATACAAGGTGATTTGTTACGTATGCCTGCGGAAGCTATAAACAATGTGCTCAAGAGCTGCGACTTTTGCATATGCGCAGTAGGAACTCGCCGGTATTCTAATATATACAAAGATATCTTTTTTCGGCCTGAAGGGAATCACCCCTATTTTGTTGACTACCTGGGAGTGGCAAGGTATGCGGGATTCTTTTTTAGTCCACTGGTATCAATTGATTGAAGAAAATCAGTATATATATATGCACATAATCAAGTGCCTCACCTCCAGTCTGTGTTTTAACTTATCAGCAACTTGATATCGTCCAAACGGTTCATGTATATATACGGGTGAGCCAGTGTACATCG
>LUCW03000276.1:0-7500 GCA_001586965.3 Sphaeroforma sirkka
CTCGCTTATCTTAGGTAAAGGAAAACTATGTTGCGGAATTAGTTTGTAGATTGGCGACAGGTCTAGTACTACTCTTGTTTTACTAAACGTTCCATCAGATTTATATTGATCGACCGCTAAGAGAGCTAAGTTAACTGGGGTTGCATCATAATTGATTTCAATTAGACCCTGTTTTTAACCAATCTTCGATTTGGGTTTTGACAACGTCTTTGTGTCTCCAACTCACGTAGTTATGTGAAGGACACTTTAACTTAGAGAAGTCGACGTTTGTTAAGTCAAGTCTAACGTACCCATTAGAGAACTTAAACATACACCAGTCAGTTATTGCAATCTTCCTGTTTGTATAATTAAGTCCATAATTATATCGGTGAAGTGCGGAATCATATCCTTTGCTTCACCTTCCGGAGGTTTAGGTATCTTTAACATATTATCATCTGACTGATCTTTATTCGGGTCCAGCCCATTAGGCAGACCAGTGAGTGTTATACCTAAACTGAGAAGATCAGTCATACCTATAATTAAATCGTATTTCTGAGACATGTCAGTAACGATTAGGTGAGTCTTCACTTCTCTTCTATCTGACAGCATTATGTGTGCATAGTCAATGGCTTGTTCGCAAGTAGTAACTTTGCCATTTCCCAAGATTAAATCAGTTGTTTCGTTATGGACAGCCATATCTGTAGCGTAGGCTACTCGGCATGAGATAGCAGAGACTTCAGCCCTGGATCAAATAGTGCCATAACTTTTTCTCCATTTACGAAAACTGTTTGAAAGATACGTTCATCTCCTTTGGTATAGATTTTATTGAACATTTTCTCATAATCTTGCTCTAGTGCGCACATATGGTACTGTCAGTGCTTAACTTGGACGTCTGGTAAGTCCTTGCAATCCTCTTTGTGCCAACCGTTAGTACCCTTGCAAGTAGCACACTCTTTCATATAGTGTCCAAAATCTGGCTTGCCTGGTGCACACTTAACAGGGTCGTGTCTACCATTCCACTTGCCATTACGTTTTGTGAGGTTGTAACCACACTTCTTGCAAGGCGCTCTCACCTTCTTATCACCTTCGGTTCGGTAGAAGTAGAGCCAGTACCTCCCAGTAGTAGTGCGAGGTTTCTTAGTACTACGCGCAGTATTAGTCTCTCACTGCGTTTCGCTTAGTGGGCTGGGTGTAGCTCGTGGTACTAAGTACTCTAGTAGAGGAATTGGTATGCTTGTGTACTATCTTCTCAAAGACAGACCAAGGCATAGATCGCAAATCACCATAGGCGATGATGTCATCATTGACTTTCTTAAAGAGGTTAGCCCCAGAGTCTCCATCATCTGACAAATTAATAAATATTCGCCAGTATAGGTACGACCACCCATCCGAGTATTCATATGTGTCATATGAGCTAGAGCACCTCGAATAGTGGTATCGTTCGCAAAAGAACTTGCGAGACTCTGAAGTTCACGGTCACGTGCATCTTCAAAAAAAGGTGTTAAGTATATTATCACGCAACTGGTGCCAGGGTAGGGCTTTCCAGTTGGGCTCATGTGCCTTCAAGATAGTTCGCCATTCACCTGGCTCACAGAAATGAATAAAGGCATTCATCATCTGCTTATCCCTAAGACTGGCAGACTCCTTAAGTTGGTCGAAGGCCTTCAGTGTCTCCACTGTACTCTCATTAGTAGAGAAATCGACCTCAGCCTGCGCGTTACCTAGCTGCTTTATAAAGCTTGGTTCTAAGTGTTCACGAGGCTCATGCTCAGTGCTACGGGCTGCTAGTGCCAAGATGGTGTCTATTTCCTTTCTCTTGTTATCGATTAGATAGCGAATGTTTCTCATTACTTAAAGCCTTTCAGTCACCTACGGCTGCACAAAGGACCTTTGGGAAAGCTTTGGACTAAAAGAATGTGATGATGCATTTAAACTAGTCAAAAGTAGAGTAATGGACGCACCCATCATGCAGTACCCTGTGGATGGTGTCCCATTCCAAGTAGCAACCGACGCTTCAGATCGAGCGGTAGGTGGAGTGCTTTACCAAACGATAAATGGTATACCGCGCTACATACAATTCTTTAGCAAGAGTTATAATAAGAGCCAACGGAATTACCCTACCGTTAAACAAAAGCTCCTTGATATAGTTACTGCGCTAAGACAGTTTAAAGACTACCTTTATGGAAGTTACTTTACTGTCGCCTGTGATCAAAAGTCTTTAACATACTTAAAGATATGAACCCTGATTCACAGTTGGTGAGCCGCTGGCATGACATTATTGCCAAGTTCGCTTTTAATATAACACACATACCAGGAATACATAACCATCTTCCTGACATGCTCTCTCGACTTGTGCCCGACTACCAGAAAACAGTCAAGGAGTTATTAGCAACCGATTGGATGCTAAATAAGAAATGGTTTAACCTCGCTCAATCACGATGGGGTCCATTTACTGTTGATATGTTCGCCGCAGAACATAACAAACAGGTTTCTGAATATAGGTCGTTGACTCATCCTAAAGGTGATGCATTTCAGCTTGATTTATCAAAAGCATAATGCGTGGGCTAACCCACCTTGTCAACTTATCGCACAGTTGTTAAATTATGTTAATATTACTAAATCTACCATTACGCTGTGTTGTACCTTACGTAACTCCGACCCATGGATACGTGATTTAATTAATATGATTCAAGACGAACCTATTTATATCGACCGTGAAACCGACACGTTTTTGTATCAGGGATCCTATTCTATTAAGAAGACACCTTGGAAACACACCATTGTTTGTCGCATCGGTCCTGCAGGTACCACTAAGTGGAAACCCTCAACCGAATTCTTAGCTAAACTAGAGGAGTCTAAAGAGTTTGAACAAAAGCTCAAGACTCGTACAACACATGCACCCAACAAGATTGCAGTCGAGGTAATGCCGATTGAAACGGCATTAGATCGTAAAAAACATGGAACTAGCTAAGGCCATGGATCAAAGACTCAAAACTCTAAGAGAACCTGAAGCTCGCACTCAACTACTTAAAGCGCTGCTTAAAGAACAGCCAGGAGTTGCGAAACAACTGAAGAAGATACTTCAACAATCTAATGTTGTCAATTATGTATCTCAGGAGTCTACCCCTCCTGATACTGAGGTTGCCCTTTCCAACAGGACTATGGTTCATCCAGCCAGCGTTACGCAGAATCTGACTGACTTAGAGGAGCTCGAAAGTAGAGTTAAAATTATACATAATTTAACGCATCGAGCATATGAGCATACTTATAAAATGGCTATTCGTGCAGGGCTTGATCACCCGGCGCTGAAAGAAACCATACGTGAAGTATACCGACGCTGTACTGATTGTGAAAAGAACCAGATCAAGCGATACGGTTGGGCACCCCTAAAAAGTGTGACAGAAGACCAACCGATGCGCCGAGTCATAGTCGATTTGGTTAAACTCCCGCGATCCAAGCATACTGGCGATGTATATATCTGTCATTTCTTATGTGTGGCTTCGGGCTATAACTTGCTTTATGCAATACCGAACAAACGTCCACAAACAGTGGCAGAATTATGCTATCACGTCTTTAATGACTTCGGTTTCCCCGAGTACTATGTTCTGATAACGGTAGTGAGTTTTGTACCGACGTAATGGAGGCACTTATACTCGTATCAGGCATGAACCATAGGCGTGGTGTTCCTTACAAACCTCAAACGCAGGGTGCAAATGAGACACGTCATAGAGAACTTAAGAAACTCTTGCGTACCGCACTAGACGACGTTGAGGATATGTGGCCTTATCATTTGAAATGGGTTCAGACTCAAATGAATAACTGCATGAATCCTCAAACTGGAACACTCCCGCTTCACTATTTCTTTGGCCGCTATAGTGAATTACAAGCAACGTTTGATAAAACTGCGCCCGAGAAACACGTTACCCCGTGGCTACAAAAGATTGAGCATATGCAGAACGTTGTTTACCCCTGTTTACTCGAGCACAAGAATCGTGTCCTACTTAAAGCGTATGACCGATGGAATAACACTAAGAACATTGTTCAGTTCAAAGTCGGCGATTACGTTAACATTATAAATCGAAACGCCAACGTTACCGAACTCTCTTCTAAGACGATAGGACCTTTTGTTATTTCCTACCATGATGAGAAGAGTGATACTTACGAAGTGAATAACATTGATGGTACTAGCGCAACTAATTTAGGCACTCACCGTATCCCTACCTCCGAACTCTCATTCGCTCGCTCATTTGATTCTGATGTACCAGTTATGGAGTCACAAGTCAAAGATATAATTGACAGAACATCCGAAGACGGTTACACTTACTACAAGACCCGTTTCATGGATGGGACAGTAGCTTGGCTAACCTCCGATGCATTTCGTGAATCTCGCGACTTTCTTCGTATCTTTAATAAGAAATGGAATAAGCGTTTACATAAGAACACACGAGATAAACGAAAAGGGTTTCCTCAGGTGACTACAAACCCTGACGGATCTGAAATTCCCTATTTGCCACCTACTTCCTACGTGACTAAACTTTCTGATCTGCTTACCAACAGTGCAGAAAATTGTTCAAACTTACTTACTAATGAAGAACAGCCTTTGGCTATTACCTTACCAAATAATAAACGTAAGGCGCCTACATCGGAAATGGTTACTGGACCAAATACTAAACGACATAGAGTACAACATGAGTCTTGAACTCGTACATATAGGCACATACTTACTCGATAAGTCATGACCGAAACCGTTTTTTTACTTTGGTTTTCGCTTTACCAACTAGATCGTATCTTAACGTACGTTCGTAGTTCTAAAAGCTACTGGGGGGCTATGTAGAAATACGGCCTCCGGTCAGTCTAAAATATCAAGATCAATTGAGATAATACATTGGTTTTTATTTGTATTTTAAATAATTTAGTACAAGCTCTTTTTCCAATATTTCCAAAGTGTTCTAAATTGACTTTGATGGCTCCAATAGCCTGAGTATTTGGTATGACTCATCTATTTGGACCTATTTGAGACATTAGTAGATGTAGGATATTATAAACTAAATTTTATAATCTCCGAACTACTACTTATAGATTTTGGTCCTCCCGCCAATCTCAAAATCCAATAAGTCTTTTTTTCTTTTTTTTAACTTTTCTTCAGATGGAACTTTATTTATATCAGCTAATGTATTAACGTGACTTACGTTATTATGTCTATTTACAAATTAGGCAAGTGGTCATGAACATTTAGTACTTCTAGTGAAAATTATTCAATAAAGAACAGCTAGAGGTACGCCCTGTGTGATCGAGGATATTTAGGCTCTTAACAAGAGGCAGTCCCGATCATTCTTACACAAGCTACCACTGCTAAATCTAACTGACTAAATTGTATTTTAGTTTAATATAGTTTGAAACCTAGTAATTTCCATCGAAGTTTACAATTACCAGGGTTAGTTGGCAAATGAGGGTCGATATTACGAGGATGGTAAGCCTCATCGAGTCCATACGATCATATCCTCTGACAGGGTTAGGTTTGTCAAGAGGATGGTCAATGGTAGCATCAGAGCTACAGAGATTAAATTTTGAAATATGTTCTGGCACCCGATGAGATGCCGACAGAGTTTGTGGCCCTAGTAGTGCTCAGGAATTGACAACTGTGATTAAATTCCCTGGCAGAATTGTTTGGAACCAGCGGATTTGCACTTGGCAATTGTTACTCCGCAAAATTTGTCGTCATCAGTGAAGCAGTTCATTGATTCATTTCGCAGAGTGATGAACTCTCCACGGACTCTGAAAACATGCTCAGTGACTTTGGACAAGCAGACGCCGGAGGAATGGCCATCTAACTCACAGGGCAGCTATTGATTTGGAAAACCCGTAGACGATACAATTGTATTCATTTTAACACGCAGATGCTCAAATTGTCGTCTGACAATTCCTTTGTCTGAGCAGGTGATATATGGGTGTCCAGGTTCAAGAGGTAATGAGACACTGGGTGTTAGAGTACAATGTAGTAGACTTTAAATCTAAGTTGTTAGCGTGCGGTGTGGGGACTAATAGTAAAGTGCTAGTGTATCTAATGTATGGTGCATTCGAATGGATTTATTTATGATCTCACCCTCAGTTATATAATGATGGTGTTTGTACTAGTGTTGAACCACTTGGGTTGGCCAGGGTAAAAACTCATATGATCAGTATGAGAAACCTTATGCAGAACACTTTAGCACTCGGATATATTTTCTAGAAATAAATATATCATATTCTCTGTTACCACACTCCGTCTCGGACCTCGGCTCTCGGCTAGCCGCTGTTACCACACTCAGTCTCGAGCGTCGGCTCTCGGCTAGCCGGTGGCCCGTTTTCTATAAACATAATAATCTGAGAAGAAGTCTCAAATTACTCTTACGTTCTCTCAGGCTGACCCACCTATACTTATATTAATTTGAGAACAAGTCCCATATTACTCTCGAGCTGACGACGTAAAACATTATTAACGTATATAGAAATACGCCTACTACTGTAGTCTATCACTGGGGTCCCTTCGTCTGGAGGTACCATAATGGATACCAACAGTTCCGGTCGGGGGTCGGTTGAGAAAAGATTGACTATCATCTCGATTACTAAAAAAAAGACATAGTCAACGAAACACAGGATTAATTTCAGGGATGAAAATCGATGAAATAAGCCCCGAGTTCTAAGTTTAGGGGTTGAGAGTTTTTCCCACATTTTTTTCAAAAAAAAAAAACTTTCAAGAAAATGTTCTATTTTGGATGATTGGCGTAAACTCGTGAATTTTTAGCGAATTTTTGTAGGGAGAGCCAATCAAATTGGCTTAAATCCCTACACATTGATGTATATGTGTGTTTCTATTGGCTGATTTCCTATTCATTGTGTATGGCTTCGTTTTCATTGGTCGTTTTATAATCCAAGTGCCATTTCGTATTGTATGCGGTTGTTTGTTAATTGTTGCAGTGAGCTTTTGTGAGTTCATGTTTCTTTGGAAATTGTATTTACGATAAGCTTTAACGTTATGATTAACTTGCATCCGAATATCTTTCGTAGTGTAACTTTTAAATTTAAAATTCTCTATTGAAAACCTGTGCTTAAGAATGAATTAGATTCAACTTTAGATGACCATATATAACTACAGATTTCTGTTTTTGTTAAAAAAAAAAGACATGTCTACATCTGTCTACAAATATGTATGCATTGCTGTATATATTTTCAAATCTCTAAGAAGTTGTATGCGCTGACATCCCTATTTGTATTTGCTGTTGGAAATTGTTTTACCGTTCCAGTATACAATATCCGTCAGCGAGCAAATACCAAACACATTCTCAGTCCATTACAGCTTAGGCGAGTAATGGCGCGGAAGAATACATGTGTATTGCTTTGCAATGCATAATTCTACTTTTCACCGATTTGCGTGTAGGTTTACTTTGATTAGATTACGTCGGTCATTGTATATCAACACGTGGGAAATGTTAAAGTTTTCAAACAGTCGAATTAAACTGAAAGCAGTATAATTGTGATTAT
>LUCW03000276.1:12500-17584 GCA_001586965.3 Sphaeroforma sirkka
CTTTTGGCTTCAAAAAAATAATTCAAATTCTGAGACTCACAGACTGTGGCTCAAATTCTGGCTTCAAAAAACCTGGCCCAGATATTTGTTTCAAGAAAATATATATACTTTTGGCTTCAAAAATAATTCAAATTCTGAGACTCACAGACTGTGGCTCAAATTCTGGCTTCAAAAAAAAACCTGGCCCAGAAATTTGTTTCAAAACAAATATATATACTTCTGGCTTCAAAAAAAATAATTTCAGATTCTGAGACTCACAGACTGTGGCTCAAATTCTGGCTTCAAAAACCTGGCCCAGAAATTTGTTTCAAGAAAATATATATATTTCTGGCTTCAAAAAAAATATATATATTTTCAGATTCTGAGACTCACAGACTGTGGCTCAAATTCTGGCTTCAAAAAACCTGGCCCAGAAATTTGTTTCAAGAATGTATATATACTTTTGGCTTCAAAAAATAATTCAAATTCTGAGACTCACAGACTGAGGCTCAAATTCTGGCTTCAAAAAACCTGGCCCAGAAATTTGTTTCAAGAAAATATATATATTTCTGGCTTCAAAAAATATATATATTTTCAGATTCTGAGACTCACAACTGTGGCTCAAATACTGGCTTCAAAAAACCTGGCCCAGAAATTTGTTTCAATAAAAATATATATTTCTGGCTCAAAAAATATTTTCAGATTCTGAGACTCACAGACTGTGGCTCAAATACTGGCTTCAACAATCTGGCCCAGATTATTGGCCGACACCACAAAAAAGACTATGTCGGTGTTTTCACAGGTCCCAGTCGCTCGGTCAATTTTTGGAAAACACAGAACAGTCCCCTGAATCCATTACTCTCGGTCATTTGTTTTGTTTTGGAAATAGCCCCTTGATCCTTTTTTTGAATTTTAAGTAGTTTTGGAGACTGTAGTGCCATTTGTTTAACAAACAATCACAGCTTCTCAGTCCGCTTCTAATTGAAACATTAATCGTTTTTTACACATATTTATACACAAATCTATACATTTACATACACACACATTAAAATCATATACATATGCATACACCCTTATATATTTTACATATATGTGTGTTTTAAACACATGCATTAAATTTACATATACACATACACATGCACCATGGTTCGAACTGGCGCGTGTAATCAACTCTGCCGATCACATCACGATATCAACACTGAACTTGCGTGCTCGAACGCAACGGAAGGGGCCATGGGAGTTTATCGCTTCAAGTCGATGTTTGCGTGTACAATGCGCAACATCGAGGAAGGAAAAAAAAATATTAACCGACTACGAAGACAGTGTGGCCGGGGTATTGTACATGGTGAGGATTTCAGATCATGTACCATCAAACAGGTCGTGTAGTCCTATAGGGGATAATATTATTTATTTCAAAAAAATGAAAGGTATGTCCTATAGTAAAAGCCAAGAATTTGTCTGCGAATGAGCCAAAATTTCGCAAAGAAAGAGGCTCAACGTGAGCGAGCACGCAATCTTCGAAAGATGCCGAAGAGGTTAAGCTTATAATAAAAGGTACCGATTATCTATCGTGACAACTTTTCATACGGTTTCTTCAATTTTGGCATACTTTGAATGAAATTTTGTACTCATGTACACAAGCATATGTGCATGGGAATTAACCGTACGGATTTTGTTATTTGCACATGTCGTACTCTCGTATGTACATGTAATGTCAAAGTGTAGGCTGTTTTTTTGCATGTACATGTACTTGTAAACGTGCATGTAACACCCAAACAGTAGCTTGTTACTCACGAATGCAGACTAAAATGTAATTTGTACATAAACATAATTTGTACCTAGACACACTTGTCCTTATATACTTGTATTCAACACACCATGTTACATATACCCTTACATATACACATCTGTTTTACACACGTATACACATATTTACACATACATATACACAATTATTATATATACTTATATATACACGTACATATACACATACATAAACACATGTTTTCTTGATATTCTGCACGATAATAATGCGTGTACATGTGTACTTGTGCATATACACATAGGCAGCACTTATCCTGTATACTTGCATGCCACATACTATACCGTAGTGACAAATTTTACAAACCGACTTTTCCAACTGATCGATCCAACTGCTTTTGTAGCACAATGCAATAAACTTATACCCAAACAAGCAAGTGTCGTGTGTAGTGCAATAATGCCTACACGCGCTGTGTCTACATGTCTTTTTTTTTTTTTGGAAGTCGCGTCGGTCCAGCATTGCCAATACTTGGCCTCTTGATCAACCGTGCACGGTACAACGAGTGTATATATGTATAAATGTATATATATATATATATATATATGTGTGTGTGTGTGTATACATGTTTATATATATGTCATATGTATGTATGTAGCACTTATTCTTGTAGACTTGCATGCAGCGCTAATCACGGCAACTCAATACCCAACTCTATTAACTCGGCTGTCAGTCTCTCCTTCACCCCAATTCTCACCGCTTGAGATTGTACGTTGTTCAGATAGTCCGCTATCTTTGCACCTTTCACACGGTCTTGAATCGCTGCTACACTTTTCTCTTCAACAAAAACATCGCCGTCTTCATTGGGGTTCCATTGGCAGTGGGCCACATGCACATGTGCGTCGCGACCACAGTCCTCCAAGCAAAGGCCACAGAAGGCTCGATCGCACAGATCGCATGTCAAAGCGGTGCACCCGTCAAAGTCAATCAGTGCTCTCCGACACAGGCTATTGGGACACCGTAAGGTCAGCATCTCATCGCAAATCACGCGTACGTGCCTGTCAATGTCCGACTCTTGCTGGCGTTCTGCCAGCGTGCGTTCGAGGTCGTTCCGGAACTGCTGTTCAAGTTCCTGTTCACGCACAATCATGATGCTGCGCAAGTACGTCTCGTAGGCCGCAGCCTCCAACACCGCTGCGAGTTGCGCATTCGTGTAGGGAACAGCCAGGCACTCGCCCGGGTGGTTGGGGCACAGCAGCTCGTGTGTATCCCCTGACACGCCCCGGCCCGTTGTAGTTTACATTACAGCACTCGCGTATGTGTGCCTGGGCACAGCTACGACAGAGAGTGTGCCCGTCGCCGCATTCCAGATATCCGACCGCCGTAAAATTGTCGGTGCTGCTGTCGCTGTCTGTGCGCGAACCAATGACAATTTCCTCGTAACACAGTAGACACTCGACTGTGCGAACTTCAATATCTCGTTTGCGCCGAATCGCCTCGTCACGTAACGCTCTCAACGCAGCCGTTTCAGCCCGCAGTTGGTTCTCCAGCCGCAGCCGCTGCTGGGTCTCCACTCAAGGCGCAGCCGCCATCCGTGCTCCGTCTGTCGTTGCACATCTTGGGGCGTCATGCTGGCTTGTTGTTGGCGGTCAAGCGCAACAAGCTCCATCATGACAACCCTTGATGATGGTCGGTGTTTGATTTGCCTAGACACCGTTGCGCCACACCCTCAGGTTTTCGAGCGCGCTCTTTGCTGCGGCATTGTCGCTATCGCATCGTGCATCGATGTGCAGACCACCGCTTTCGGCGTCAATACGGAAATCGTAAACGTCCTCCTCGTCGCTCATGGACTCCAACACACGACCACTAAACAACTCTGAGAGAACCAGCCCTAAC
The DNA here is from genome assembly GCA_001586965.3 of Sphaeroforma sirkka. Classification (NCBI taxonomy): domain Eukaryota; class Ichthyosporea; order Ichthyophonida; genus Sphaeroforma; species Sphaeroforma sirkka. The sequence goes on from LUCW03000276.1 coordinate 16,135, forward strand.
GAATAAATTTCGTTTTGCTCACCGTAGCGACTGTTATTCATCAAGTATCTTGGACACGAGTAGGCCGGTGTACCAAACCCACGCTGCCGCGCTTGCGTGGCTACCGTGAACGTAGGGTGCTGGAGAGCCTGTGGGGCGTCTGGTACCATAAAGGCCAGCCCACAGTCGATCAGTTTGGGTTCGAGAGTGGCGGTCAGGACGACGTTGGCGGATTTGACGTCGCGATGGAACACTCGCCCACCCCCCTGCTTCGGATTGTGCATGAACGCGAGCGCCTTGGCGATGCCGGCCGCAATGCGCATTCGCACGGGCGGGACAAGGAGTCTCGCTTTGGTGTCGTCCACCAGGTTATCGGCCAGACTGCCGTGCTCACCGTGCTCGTACACCAGGTACGCCGCCCGTGTTTCTAGGCTGAGTGACCAGCCCACTAGTCGGATGATATTGGGGTGTCGGATTCTTTCTAGCAGCTCGACCTCGTGCTCCACGCTGGTGCGGTTCGATTCAAAGTCGGTCTCGCTCTGTAGTGCCTTAACGATCAACCTGAAAAGGTGGTGTGCAACCAGCGTTATTTCGTGCGAAACTACATTTATATCAACGTGCACAAAACTTGCGAGAATTTGGTATTGTTTTGCACATACGTAAGGTTTGTCACCAAGTCGACGCCACGGTAAGCTGTCCCGAACGCCCCCCCTGCCCACCACCCGATGGTCGCTGAAATGATCGGTTAGGTGGTTGATGTATGCTACCGAGACACGTGTGCAAGTATCAGGGTCGATTCGAACGATGACTTCCTCCTCCTCATTTTGGAATGCGACTGTGGGAGATTATGCACGCGTTACTTTTATAACACAAAATGGAAGCGAGTCAAGAAAGTAAGTGAAATCACGAACCGACATCACATACAGAGTCAAAACGATCCTGAAAAACTTGAACATTTGCCTCCGACTCCTCCAGTTGCAATTTCAAGGTGTGCACTTGTTCTGTGAGGCTCGTCCCATTCGCCTCCGACTCTTCCAGCCGCAATCCGAAGGCATGCACTTGTTCCGTGAGGCTCGCCTCATTTGCCTCTGACGTTTCTAACGACTGCTGCAACAAACATACATGGCCCTTCAGGGTGCCAAACTCACGTAGCATCTCGCCCACTACTTCAGGGTTTGAGGGGTGTAGATCCGGACTGTAATCAACATTAAGTATTAAAATCTCACGCATCAATCGGCGAATCCACATTTTCACAAACTAGTCCGCATGCAACGTATTCATTCTTGTGAGGGCCCACCAAAACACCAATTGTTAGCAACCTTAGCGCTATATACATTCACACGCACACGCACACGCACACGTACAGCACGTAGACGCACTCACCCACACACCGGTACATATACATTGGGATCCACTTACCTTGTCTTTGACATGGATGTCCGCACCCTTGGCCAGCAACAGCTCAACCACG
>LUCW03000277.1:0-18236 GCA_001586965.3 Sphaeroforma sirkka
AGGGTTTGTAAGGAACACCACGCCTATGGGTCATGCCTGATACAGTATAAGTGCCTCCATTACGTCGGTACAAAACTCACTACCGTTATCAGAAGAACATAGTACTCGGGAAACCGAAGTCATTAAAGACGTGATAGCATAATTCTGCCACTGTTTGTGGACGTTTGTTCGGTATTGCATAAAGCAAGTTATAGCCCGAAGCCACACAGAAATGACAGATATATACATCGCCAGTATGCTTGGATCGCGGGGAGTTTAACCAAATCGACTATGACTCGGCGCATCGGTTGGTCTTCTGTCACACTTTTTTTGGGGTGCCCAACCGTATCGCTTGATCTGGTTCTTTTCACAATCAGTACAGCGTCGGTATACTTCACGTATGGTTTCTTTCAGCGCCGGGTGATCAAGCCCTGCACGAATAGCCATTTTATAAGTATGCTCATATGCTCGATGCGTTAAATTATGTATAATTTTAACTCTACTTTCGAGCTCCTCTAAATCAGTCAGATTCTGCGTAACGCTGGCTGGATGAACCATAGTCCTGTTGGAAAGGGCAGCCTCAGTATCAGGAGGGGTAGAGTCCTGAGATACATAATTGACAACATTGGATTGTTGAAGTATCTTCTTCAGTTGTTTCGCCACTCCTGGCTGTTCTTTAAGCAGCGCTTTAAGTAGTTGAGTGCGAGCTTCAGGTTCTCTTAGAGTTTTGAGTCTTTGATCCATGGCCTTAGCTAGTTCCATGTTTTTTACGATCTAATGCCGTTTTCAATCGGCATTACCTCGACTACAATCTTGTTGGGTGCATGTGTTGTACGAGTCTTGAGCTTTTGTTCAAACTCTTTGGAGACTCCTCTAGTTTAGCTAAGAATTCGGTTGAGGGTTTCCACTTAGTGGTACCTGCAGGACCGATGCGACAAACAATGGTGTGTTTCCAAGGCGTCTTCTTAATAGAATAGGATCCCTGATACAAGAACGTGTCGGTTTCACGGTCGACATAAATAGGTTCGTCTTGAATCATATTAATTAAATCACGTATCCATGGGTCGGGTTACGTAAGGGACAACACAGCGTAATGGTAGATTTAGTAATATTAACATAATTTAACAACTGTGCGATAAGTTGACAAGGTGGGTTAGCCCACGCATTATGCTTTGATAAGTCAAGCTGAAATGCATCACCTTTAGGATGAGTCAACGACCTATATTCAGAAACCTGTTTGTTATGTTCTGCGGCAAACATATCAACAGTAAATGGACCCCATCGTGATTGAGCGAGGTTAAACCATTTCTTATTTAGCATCCAATCGGTTGCTAATAACTCTTTGACTGTTTTCTGGTAGTCGGGCACAAGTCGAAGAGCATGTCAGGGAAGATGGTTATGTATTCCTGGAATGTGTGTTATATTAAAAGCGAACTTGGCAATAATGTCATGCCAGCGGCTCGCCAACTGTGAATCAGGGTTCATATCTTTTAAGTATGTTAAAGACTTTTGATCACAGGCGACAGTAAAGTAACTTCCATAAAGGTAGTCTTTAAACTGTCTTAGCGCAGTAACTATAGCAAGGAGCTCTTGTTTAACGGTAGGGTAATTCCGTTGACTCTTATTATAACTCTTGCTAAAGAATTGTATGTAGCGCGGTTTACCATTTATCGTTTGGTAAAGCACTCCACCTACCGCTCGATCTGAAGCGTCGGTTGCTACTTGGAATGGGACACCATCCACAGGGTACTGCATGATGGGTGCGTCCATTACTTTACTTTGACTAGTTTAAATGCATCATCACATTCTTTAGTCCAAAGCTTTCCCAAAGGTCCTTTGTGCAGCCGTAGGTGACTGAAAGGCTTTAAGTAATGAGAAAGATGCGGTACCAGATCCGAGAAGAAGTTAACAAACCCACACACAGAGTTCACATCTCTTCCAGTAATTGGTGTTGATAAATCCAACAGAAACTGTTTCTTGCCAGGATCAATTTCTACCCCTGCTGCAGATATTTTGTAGCCAAGTAAGTGTATAGTATCTTTAGCAAAAGAACACTTGTCTTCGTTAATCTTAAGTTTAGCATGATTAAGTCGCTTTAAGACTTCTTTAACGAGTTTAGCATGTTCATGTGCTGTCTTTGTAAAGATAACTATATCATCTAAATAGACTGATACGTTATACGACAGGTCCGCAAATAGTTCCATCATAACTTGTTGGAAGAAAGAAGGTAACATGTGTAAGCCTTCAGGTGCACCTTTAAACTGGTACTTCTTACCTTGCCAAGTAAAGGAAAAGTATTTCCTATGAGGCTGATATATTTGTAGTTGATGGAATGCAGCTTTTAAGTCTATCTTGGAAAAGATAGTCGCACCCTCCATTTTGCGTAGTATCTCGCTTATCTTAGGTAAGGAAAACTATGTTGCGGAATTAGTTTGTTGATTGGCGACAGGTCTAGTACTACTCTTGTTTTACTAAACGTTCCATCAGATTTATATTGATCGACCGCTAAGAGAGCTAAGTTAACTGGGGTTGCATCATAATTGATTTCAATTAGACCCTGTTTTAACCAATCTTCGATTTGGGTTTTGACAACGTCTTTGTGTCTCCAACTCACGTAGTTATGTGAAGGACACTTTAACTTAGAGAAGTCGACGTTTGTCAAGTCAAGTCTAACGTACCCATTAGAGAACTTAAACATACACCAGTCAGTTATTGCAATCTTCCTGTTTTGTATAATTAAGTCCATAATTATATCGGTGAAGTGCGGAATCATATCCTTTGCTTCACCTTCCGGAGGTTTAGGTATCTTTAACATATTATCATCTGACTGATCTTTATTCGGGTCTAGCCCATTAGGCAGACCAGTGAGTGTTATACCTAAACTGAGAAGATCAGTCATACCTATAATTAAATCGTATTTCTGAGACATGTCAGTAACGATTAGGTGAGTCTTCACTTCTCTTCTATCTGACAGCATTATGTGTGCATAGTCAATGGCTTGTTCGCAAGTAGTAACTTTGCCATTTCCCAAGATTAAATCAGTTGTTTCGTTATGGACAGCCATATCTGTAGCGTAGGCTACTCGGCATGAGATAGCAGAGACTTCAGCCCCTGGATCAAATAGTGCCATAACTTTTTCTCCATTTACGAAAACTGTTTGAAAGATACGTTCATCTCCTTTGGTATAGATTTTATTGAACATTTTCTCATAATCTTGCTCTAGTGCGCACATATGGTACTGTCAGTGCTTAACTGGACGTCTGGTAAGTCCTTGCAATCCTCTTTGTGCCAACCGTTAGTACCCTTGCAAGTAGCACACTCTTTCATATAGTGTCCAAAATCTGGCTTGCCTGGTGCACATAACAGGGTCGTGTCTACCATTCCACTTGCCATTACGTTTTGTGAGGTTGTAACCACACTTCTTGCAAGGCGCTCTCACCTTCTTATCACCTTTCGGTTCGGTAGAAGTAGAGCCAGTACCCCCCTCAGTAGTAGTGCGAGGTTTCTTAGTACTACGCGCAGTATTAGTCTCTACTGCGTTTCGCTTAGTGGGCTGGGTGTAGCTCGTGGTACTAAGTACTCTAGTAGAGAATTGGTATGCTTGTGTACTATCTTCTCAAAGACAGACCAAGGCATAGATCGCAAATCACCATAGGCGATGATGTCATCATTGACTTTCTTAAAGAGGTTAGCTCCCAGAGTCTCCATCATCTGACAAATTAATAAATATTCGCCAGTATAGGTACGACCACCCATCCGTGTATTCATATGTGTCATATGAGCTAGAGCACCTCGAATAGTGGTATCGTTCGCAAAGAACTTGCGAGACTCTAGAAGTTCACGGTCACGTGCATCTTCAAAAAAAGGTGTTAAGTATATTATCACGCAACTGGTGCCAGGGTAGGGCTTTCCAGTTGGGCTCATGAGCCTTCAAGATAGTTCGCCATTCACCTGGCTCACAGAAATGAATAAAGGCATTCATCATCTGCTTATCCTAAGGCTGGCAGACTCCTTAAGTTGGTCGAAGGCCTTCAGTGTCTCCACTGTACTCTCATTAGTAGAGAAATCGACCTCAGCCTGCGCGTTACCTAGCTGCTTTATAAAGCTTGGTTCTAAGTGTTCACGAGGCTCATGCTCAGTGCTACGGGCTGCTAGTGCCAAGATGGTGTCTATTTCCTTTCTCTTGTTATCGATTAGATAGCGAATGTTATCCGCTTTCCTATCGTCAAGGTCAGAGTCATTCAATAGACGGTCCTCAAGGACTTGCATACCAGAGCGTAATAGCCTGAGACGAGTATGTCTGGTTCTCACTTCCTCATCCTCAGGATTAGAGCGGGAACTCTCTAACGAGGTACTGGTGTAGCGATTGCCAAAATCGTGATTACCAGGGTTAGTTGGCAAATGAGGGTCGATATTACGAGGATGGTAAGCCTCATCGAGTTCCATACGATCATATCCTCTGACAGGGGTTAGGTTTGTCAAGAGGATGGTCGATGGTAGCATCAGAGCTATAGAGATTAAATTTTGAAATATTATCTCTCGCCAGTGGTAATTGGCTTAGTGGTAAACATACTGGCTGGTAAACCAGTAGGTCTCGGGTTCGAAACCCGGCCCGAAATTTTTTTTCTTCTTCGGTATAGGAAGAATATCAGCCAAGTGGGACACGATAGAGGGGTCCACAACTGCTGCTGCCGCTAGCTCCTTCAAGAGCGCTTCAGTGCAGTTCAATTGGCGTTGAGATTGAGAGGATCCAGCCACTCGTTGTCGAGTTATGGCGTCCTCAGCTTCGGCCCCAAGATTTGAGCTGAATGGAATGGCTTCTCCATCGATGGCGAAACCGAAATTTTCGGACAGGTCCAATACTTCCTTTTCACGCCGGATTTGTGCTGGAGTGTCCTTTAGATGTGGAGTTATAATGCCCCCCGACATTCGTATCCACGAATTTTCCAGCCTTTCGACGTTTATCCCCAATATTTGACGGCACGTGGTCAGGGGGGGGGCAAGCTGGGGTCCTGAGCTTCACTCCTAGGTGATACACGGACGCTGGCGAGCCTTTCCGCGGTAGTAGATACCTCTTCTTCCAAGGCTTTAGGATCCGACGAGTCATCCTCAGAATAATCCTCTGTACCAACCTCAGAATTTGCTTCCCCAACAGTATCCTCGGCAGGCTCAACTCCAGACAGGCTAGGTGTTTCCACAGGGACCTCAGGAACCTCGGCAGGCTTAGCAGGCTTAGAGCTAGCGGCTCCCTTGCCTTTAGAAGTACCCTTAGCCATAGTAATTGCTGGATAGTAAATTGATGTCAGACAGTCTAGAAGCAGTACACTACTGTAACTACTATATAACTGAAAAATATGTAAACTTCGATGGAAATTACTAGGTTTCAAACTATATTAAACTAAAATACAATTTAGTCAGTTAGGATTTAGCAGTGGTAGCTTGTGTAAGAATGATCGGGACTGCCTCTTGTTAAGAGCCTAAATATCCTCGATCACACAGGGCGTACCTCTAGCTGTTCTTTATTGAATAATTTTCACTAGAAGTACTAAATGTTCATGACCACTTGCCTAATTTGTAAATAGACATAATAACGTAAGTCACGTTAATACATTAGCTGATATAAATAAAGTTCCATCTGAAGAAAAGTTAAAAAAAAAAAGACTTATTGGATTTTGGAGATTGGCGGGAGGACCAAAATCAATAAGTAGTAGTTCGGAGATTATAAAATTTAGTTTATAATATCCTACATCTACTAATGTCTCAAATAGGTCCAAGTAGATGAGTCATACCAAATACTCAGGCTATTGGAGCCATCAAAGTGAATTTAGAACACTTTGGAAATATTGGAAAAAGAGCTTGTACTAATTATTTAAAATACAAATAAAAACCAATGTATTATCTCAATTGATCTTGATATTTTAGACTGACCGGAGGCCGTATTTCTACAACCCAAAGCCACACATAAAAAATGACAGATATATACATTGCCAGTATGCTTGGATCGCGGGAGTTTATCCAAATCTACTATGACTTGGCGCATCGGTATGGTTTCTTTCAACGCCGGGTGATCAAGCCCTGCACGAATAGCCATCTTATAAGTATGCTCATACGCTCGATGAGTTAAATTATGTATTATTTTAGCTCTACTCTCGAGCTCTTCTAAGTCAGTCAGATTATGTGTAACGCTGGTTGGATGAACCATAGTGATAATATTATTTATTTCAAAAATGACAAGTATGTATGTTACAATGTATGAACATATGGTATATCTCGTTAAATAGGGCAACTTCAGTATCAGGAGGGGTAGGCTCCTGAGATACATAACTAACAACATTAGATTGTTGAAGTATCTTCTTCAGTTGTTTCGCAACTCCTGGCTGTTAAGCAGCGCTTTAAGTAGTTGAGTGTGAGCTTCAGGTTTTCTTAGAGCTTTGAGTCTTTGATTCATGGCCCTAGCTATTTCCATGTTTTTATGATCTAATGCCGTCTCAATCGGCATTACCTCGACTGCATTCTTGTTGGGTGCATGTGTTGTACGAGTCTTGAGCTTTGTTCAAACTCTTTAGACTCCTCTAGTTTAGCTAAAAACTCGGTTGAGGGTTTCCATTTAGTGGTCCGTGCAGGACCAATGCGACAAACGATGGTGTGTTTCCAAGGTGTCTTCTTGATAGAATAGGATCCATGATACAAAAACGTGTCGGTTTCAAGGTCGACATAGGTAGGCTCGTCTTGTATTATATTAATTAAATCACGTATCCATGGGTCGGAGCTACGTAAGGGACAGCACAGTGTAATGGTAGAGTTAGTAATATTAACAAAATTTAACAACTGTGCGATAAGTTGCCAAGGTGGGTAAGCCCACGCATTATGCTTTGAGAAGTCAAGTTGAAAGGCATCCCCTTTAGGATGAGTCAACGACCTATATTCAAAAACCTGTCTGTTATGTTCTGCGGCAAACATATCAATTTTAAATAGACCCCATATTGATTGAGCAAGGTTAAACCATATTTTATTAAGTATCCAATCGGTTAAATTTCAATCGGTTGCTAATAGCAATAATGTCATGCCAGTGGCTCACCAAATGTGAATCAGGGTTCATATCTTTTAAGTATGTTAAAGACTTTTGATCACAGGCGACAGTAAAGTAACTTCCATAAAGGTAGTCTTTAAACTGTCTTAGCGCAGTAACTATAGCAAAGAGCTCTTGTTTAACGGTAGGGTAATTCCGTTGACTCTCACTATAACTCTTGCTAAAGAATTGTATGTAACGTGGTTTACCATTTATCGTTTGGTATAGCACTCCACCTACCGCTCGGTCTGAAGCGTCGGTTGCTACCTGGAATGTGATGCCATCCACAGGGTGTTGCATGATGGGTGCGTCCATTACTTTACTTTTGACTAGCTTGAATGCATCATCTCATTCTTTAGTCCAGAGCTTTGCCAAAGGTCCTTTGTGCAGCCGTAAGTGACTGAAAGGCTTTAAGTAATTAGAAAGATGAGGTAACGAATCTGAGAAGAAGTTAACAAACCCACACACAAAGTTCACATCTCTTCCAGTAATTGGTGTTCATAAATCCAATAGAAATTGTTTCTGGCCAGGATCAATTTCTACCCCTGCTGCAGATACCTTGTAACCAAGTAAGTGTATAGTATCTTTAGCAAAAGAACACTTGTCCTCATTAATCTCAAGTGTGGCATGGTTTAGTCGCTTTAAGACTTCCTTAACATGTTTAGCATGTACATGTGCGGACTTTGTAAAGATAACTATATCATCTAAATACACTGACACGCTAATCAACAGGTCCGCAAATAGTTCCATCATAACTTGTTGGAAGAAAGAAGGTAACATGTGTAAGCCTTTAGGTGCACCTTTAAACTGGTACTTCTTACCTTGCCAAGTAAAGGAAAGGTATTTCTTATGCGGCTCATATTCGATGGAAATCACTAGGTTTCAAACTATATTAAACTAAAATACAATTTAGTCAGTTAGGATTTAGCAGTGGTAGCTTGTGTAAGAATATGATCGGGACTGCCTCTTGTTAAGAGCCTAAATATCCTCGATCACACAGGGCGTATACTCAGGCTATTGGAGCCATCAAAGTGAATTCAGAACACTTTGGAAATATTGGAAAAAGAGCTTGTATTAAATCATTTAAAATACAAATAAAAACCAATGTATTATCTCAATTGATCTTGATATTTTAGACTGACCGGAGGCCGTATTTCTACATATATTTGTAATTGATGGAATGAAGCTTTTAAGCCTATCTTGGAAAAGATAGCCGCACCTTCCATTTTGCGTAGTATCTCGTCTATCTTTGATAAGGGAAAACTATGTTGCGGAATTAGTTTGTTGATTGGCGACAGGTCTAGTACTACTCTTCTTTTACTAAACGTTCCATCAGATTTATAATGATCGACCGCTAAGAAAGCTAAGTTAACTGGGGTTGCATCATAATTGATTTCAATTAGACCCTGTTTTAACCAATCTTCAATTTGGGTTTTGACAACGTCTTTGTGTCTCCAACTCACGTAGTTATGTGAGGGACACTTTAACTTATAGAAGTCGGATGTTTGTTAAGTCAGCTTAACGTACCTGTTAGAGAACTTAACATACACCAGTCAGTTATTGCAATCTTTCTGTTTTGTATAATTAAGTCTATAACTATATCGGTAAAGTTCGGAATCATATCTTTTGCTTCACCTTCCGGAGGTTTAGGTATCTTTAACATGTTATCATCTGACTGATCTTTATTTGGGTCTAGCCCATTAGGCAGACCAGTAAGAGTTATACCTAAACTGATAAGATCAGTCATACCTATAACTAAATCATATTTCTGAGACATGTCAGTAACGATTAGGTGAGTCTTTACTTCTCTTCTATCTAACAACATTATGTGTACATAGTCAATGGCTTCTTCGCAAGTGGTAACTTTGCCATTTCCCAAGATTAAATTAGTTGTTTTGTTATGGATAGCCATATCTGTGGCATAACTTTTTCTCCATTTACATAAATGGTTTGAAATATACGTTCATCTCCTTTGGCATGGATTTTATTCAACTTTTCTCTCATAATCTTGCTCTAGTGCATACATATAGAACTGTCAGTGCTTAACTTGGACGTCCGGCATGTCCTTGCAATCATCATTGTGCCAACCGTTAGTACCCTTGAAAGTAGTACACTCTTTCATATACTGCCCAAAGTTTGGCTTGCCTGGTGCACACTTCACAGAGTCGTGTTTAACATTCCACTTGCTATCACGTTTAGTGAGGTTGTAACCACACTTCTTGCAAGGTGCTCTCTCCTTCCTTTCACCCTTTGGTTCAGTAGAAGTAGAGCCTTTACCACCTCCAGCAGTAGCGCGAGGTTTCTTAGTATTATGCGCAGTGATATACTCTGTCGCGGTACGCTTAGCGGGCCGGATAAAGCTCAAGGTTCTAAGTACTCTAGTAGATGAGTTGGTATGCTTTTGAACTATCTTCTCAAAGACAGATCAAGGCATAGATCGCAAATCATCATAGGTGATAATATCATCATTGACCTTTTTTTTAAATAGGCTGGCCCCCAGAGTCTCCATCATCTGACAAATTAATAAATACTCGCAAGTATAGGTACGACCTCCCATCCGAGTGTTTATATGTATCATATGAGCTAGAGCACCTCAAAAATAGTAGTATCGTTCGCAAAGGTCTTGCGAGACTCTAGAAGTTCACGGTCACGTGCATCTTCAAAGAAAGCGTTAAGTATATTCTCACGGAACTGGCGCCAGAGTAGGGCTTTCCAGTTGGGCTCATAGGCCTTCAAGATAGTTTAACATTCCTCTGACTCACAGAAATGAATAAAAAGACATTCATCATCTGCTTGTCCTTAAGGCTGGCAGACTCCTTAAGTTGGTCAAAGGCCTTCAGTGTCTCCACTGTACTCTCATTAGTAGAGAAATCGACCTCTATAGAAATACGGCCTCCGGTTAGTTTAAAATATCAAGATCAATTGAGATAATACATTGGTTTTTATTTGTATTTTAAATAATTTAATACAAGCTCTTTTTCCAATATTTCCAAAGTGTTCTAAATTCACTTTGATGGCTCCAATAGCCTGAGTATTTGGTATGACTCATCTACTTGGACCTATTTGAGACATTAGTAGATGTAGGATATTATAAACTAAATTTTACGATCTCCGAACTACTACTTATAGATTTTGGTCCTCCCGCCAATCTCCAAAATCCAATAAGTCTTTTTCTTTTTTTTTAACTTTTCTTCAGATGGAACTTTATTTATATCAGCTAATGTATTAACGTGACTTACGTTATTATGTCTATCTACAAATTAGGCATGTGGTTATGAACACTTAGTACTTCTAGTGAAAATTATTCAATAAAGAACAGCTAGAGGTACGCCCTGTGTGATCGAGGATATTTAGGCTCTTAACAAGAGGCAGTCCCGATCATTCTTACACAAGCTACCACTGCTAAATCCTAACTGACTAAATTGTATTTTAGTTTAATATAGTTTGAAACCTAGTAATTTCCATCGAAGTTTACATATTTTTCAGTTAATTAGTAGTTACAGTAGTGTACTGCTTCTAGACTGTCTAACATCGATTTACTATCCAGCAAATACTATGGCTAAGGGTACTTCTAAAGGCAAGGGAGCCGTTAGCTCTAAGCCTGCTAAGCCTGCCGAGGTTCCTGAGGTCCCTGTGGAAACACCTAGCCTGTCTGGAGTTGAGCCTGCCGAGGAAACTGTTGGGGAAGCCAATTCTGAGGTTGGTACAGAGGATAATTCTGAGGATGACTCGTCGGATCCTAAAGCCTTGGAAGAAGAGGTATCTACTACCGCGGAAAGGCTCGCCAGCGTCCGTGTATCACCTAGGAGTAAAGCTCAGGACCCCAGCTTGCCCCCTGACCACGTGCCGTCAAATATTGGGGATAAACGTCGAAAGGCTGGAAAATTCGTGGATACGAATGTCGGGGACATTATAACTCCACATCTAAAGGACACTCCAGCACAAATCCGGAGAGAAAAGGAAGTATTGGACCTGTCCGAAAATTTCGGTTTCGCCATCGATGGAGAAGCCATTCCATCCAGCTCAAATCTTGGGGCCGAAGTTGAGGACGCCATAACTCGACAACGAGTGGTTGGATCCTTTTAATCTCGACGCCAATTGAACCGCACTGAAGCGCTCTTGAAGAAGCTAGCGGCAGCAGCAGTTGTGGACCCCTCTATCATGTCCCACGTGGCTGATATTCTTCCTATACCGAAGAAGAAGAAAATTCCGGGCCGAGTTTCGAACCCGAGACCTACTGGAGTACCAGCCAGTACGTTTACCACTAAGCCAGTTACCACTGGTGAGAGAGGAAATATTTCAATATTTAATCTCTATAGCTCTGATGCTACCATTAACCATCCTCTTGACAAACCTAACCCTGTCAGAGGATATGATCGTATGGAACTCGATGAGGCTTACCATCCTCGTAATATCGAACCTCATTTGCCAACTAACCCTGGTAATCACGATTTTGGCAATCGCTACACCAATACCTCGTTAGAGAGTTCCCGCTCTAATCCTGAGGATGAGGAAGTGAGAACCAGACATACTCGTCTCAGGCTATTACGCTCTGGTATGCAAGTCCTTGAGGACCGTCTATTGAATGACTTTGACCTTGACGATAGGAAAGCGGATAACATTCGCTATCTAATCGATAACAAGAGAAAGGAAATAGACACCATCTTGGCACTAGCAGCCCGTAGCACTGAGTATGAGCCTCGTGAACGCTTAGAACCAAGCTTTATAAAGCAGCTAGGTAACGCGCAGGCTGAGGTCGATTTCACTACTAATGAGAGTACAGTGAAGACACTGAAGGCCTTCGACCAACTTATGGAGTCTGCCAGCCTTAAGGATAAGCAGATGATGAATGCCTTTATTCATTTCTGTGAGTCAGGTGAATGGCGAACTATCTTGAAGGCCCATGAGCCCAACTGGAAAGCCCTACCCTGGCACCAGTTGCGTGATAATATACTTAACACCTTTCTTGAAGATGCACGTGACCGTGAGCTTCTAGAGTCTCGCAAGTTCTTTGCGAACGATACCACTATTCGAGGTGCTCTAGCTCATATGACTCGGATGGGTGCTATACTGGCGAATATTTATTAATTTGTCAGATGATGGAGACTCTGGGAGCTAACCTCTTTAAGAAAGTCAATGATGACATCATCGCCTATGGTGATTTGTGATCTATGCCTTGGTCTGTCTTTGAGAAGATAGTTCACAAGCATACCAATCCCTCTACTAGAGTACTTAGTACCACGAGCTACACCCAGCCCACTAAGCGTAACGCAGTAGAGACTAACACTGCGCGTAGTACTAAGAAACCTCGCACTACTACTGGAGGGGGTACTGGCTAAGCGCCTTGCAAGAAGTATGGTTACAACCTCACAAAACGTAATGGCAAGTGGAATGGTAGACACGACCCTGTTATGTGCACCAGGCAAGCCAGATTTTGGACACTATATGAAAGAGTGTGCTACTTGCAAGGGTACTAACGGTTGGCACAAAGAGGATTGCAAGGACTTACCGGACGTCCAAGCTAAGCACTGACAGTACCATATGTGTGCACTAGAGCAAGATTATGAGAAAATGTTCAATAAAATCTGTACCAAAGGAGATGAACTTATCTTTCAAGCAGTTTTCGTAAATGGAGAAAAAGTTATGGCACTATTTGATCCAGGGGCTGAAGTCTCTGCTATCTCACGCCGAGTAGCCTACGCTACAGATATGGCTGTCCATAACGAAACAACTGATTCAATCTTGGGAAATGGCAAAGTTACTACTTGCGAACAAGCCATTGACTATGCACACATAATATTGTCAGATAGAAGAGAAGTGAAGACTCACCTAATCGTTACTGACATGTCTCAGAAATACGATTTAATTATAGGCATGACTGATCTTCTCAGTTTAGGTATAACACTCACTGGTCTGCCTAATGGGCTGAGACCCGAATAAAGATCAGTCAGATGATAATATGTTAAAGATACCTAAACCTCCGGAAGGTGAAGCAAAGGATATGATTCCGCACTTCACCGATATAATTATGGACTTAATTATACAAAACAGGAAGATTGCAATAACTGACTGGTGTATGTTTAAGTTCTCTAATGGGTACGTTAGACTTGACTTAACAAACGTCGACTTCTCTAAGTTAAAGTGTCCTTCACATAACTACGTGAGTTGGAGACACAAAGACGTTGTCAAAACCCAAATCGAAGATTGGTTAAAACAGGGTCTAATTGAAATCAATTATGATACAACCCCAGTTAACTTAGCTCTCTTAGCGGTCGATCATTATAAATCTGATGGAACGTTTAGTAAAAGAAGAGTAGTACTAGACCTGTCGCCAATCAACAAACTAATTCCGCAACATAGTTTTCTCTTACCTAAGATAAGCGAGATACTACACAAAATGGAGGGTGCGGCTATCTTTTCCAAGATAGACTTAAAAGCTGCATTCCATCAACTACAGATATATGAGCCTCATAGGAAATACTTTTCCTTTACTTGGCAAGGTAAGAAGTATTAGTTTAAAGGTGCACCTGAAGGCTTACACATGATACCTTCTTTCTTCCAACAAGTTATGATGGAACTGTTTGCGGACCTGTCGTATAACGTATCAGTCTATTTGGATGATATAGTTATCTTTACAAAGACCGCACATGAACATGCTAAACTCGTTAAAGAAGTCTTAAAGCGACTTAATCATGCTAAACTTAAGATTAACGAAGACAAGTGTTCTTTTGCTAAAATACTATACACTTACTTGGCTACAAAGTATCTGCAGCAGGGGTAGAAATTGATCCTGGCAAGAATCAGTTTCTGTTGGATTTATCAACACCAATTACTGGAAGAGATGTGAACTTTGTGTGTGGGTTTGTTAACTTCTTCTCGGATTCGGTACCGCATCTTTCTCATTACTTAAAGCCTTTCAGTCACCTACGGCTGCACAAAGGACCTTTGGGAAAGCTCTGGACTAAAGAATGAGATGATGCATTCAAGCTAGTCAAAAGTAAAGTAATGGACGCACCCATCATGCAACACCCTGTGGATGGCATCACATTCCAGGTAGCAACCGACGCTTCAGACCGAGCGGTAGGTGGAGTGCTATACCAAACGATAAATGGTAAACCACGTTACATACAATTCTTTAGCAAGAGTTATAGTGAGAGTCAACGGAATTACCCTACCGTTAAACAAGAGCTCTTTGCTATAGTTACTGCGCTAAGACAGTTTAAAGACTACCTTTATGGAAGTTACTTTACTGTCGCCTGTGATCAAAAGTCTTTAACATACTTAAAAGATATGAACCCTGATTCACAGTTGGTGAGCCGCTGGCATGACATTATTGCCAAGTTCGCTTTCAATATAACACACATACCAGGAATACATAACCATCTTCCTGACATGCTTTCTCGACTTGTGCCCGACTACCAGAAAACAGTCAAGGAGTTATTAACAACCGATTGGATGCTAAGTAAGAAATGGTTTAACCTCGCTCAATCACGATGGGGTCCATTTACTGTTGATATGGTCGCCGCAGAACATAACAAACAGGTTTCTGAATATAGGTCGTTGACTCATCCTAAAGGGGATGCCTTTCAACTTGACTTCTCAAAGCATAATGCGTGGGCTTACCCACCTTGGCAACTTATCGCACAGTTGTTAAATTTTGTTAATATTACTAATTCTACCATTACACTGTGTTGTCCCTTACGTAGCTCCGACCCATGGATACGTGATTTAATTAATATAATACAAGACGAGCCTACCTATGTCGACCGTGAAACCGACACGTTTTTGTATCAGGGATCCTATTCTATCAAGAAGACACCTTGGAAACACACCATCGTTTGTCGCATTGGTCCTGCACGGACCACTAAATGGAAACCCTCAACCGATTTTTTAGCTAAATTAGAGGAGTCTAAAGAGTTTGAACAAAAGCTCAAGACTCGTACAACACATGCACCCAACAAGAATGCAGTCGAGGTAATGCCGATTGAGACGGCATTAGATCGTATAAAAAACATGGAAATAGCTAAGGCCATGGATCAAAGACTCAAAACTCTAAGAGAACCTGAAGCTCGCACTCAACTACTTAAAGCGCTGCTTAAAGAACAGCCAGGAGTTGCGAAACAACTGAAGAAGATACTTCAACAATCTAATGTTGTCAATTATGTATCTCAGGAGTATACCCTCCTGATACTGAGGTTGCCCTTTCCAACAGGACTATGGTTCATCCAGCCAGCGTTACGCAGAATCTGACTGACTTAGAGGAGCTCGAAAGTAGAGTTAAAATTATACATAATTTAACGCATCGAGCATATGAGCATACTTATAAAATGGCTATTCGTGCAGGGCTTGATCACCCGGAGCTGAAAGAAACCATACGTGAAGTATACCGACGCTGTACTGATTGTGAAAAGAACCAGATCAAGCGATACGGTTGGGCACCCCTAAAAAAGTGTGACAGAAGACCAACCGATGCGCCGAGTCATAGTTGATTTGGTTAAAATCCCGCGATCCAAGCATACTGGCGATGTATATATCTGTCATTTCTTATGTGTGGCTTTAGGCTATAACTTGTTTTATGCAATACCGAACAAACGTCCACAAACAGTGGCAGAATTATGTTATCACGTCTTTAATGACTTCCGTTTCCCCCGAGTACTATGTTCTGATAACGGTAGTGAGTTTTGTACCGACGTAATGGAGGCACTTATACTCGTATCAGGCATGACCCATAGGCGTGGTGTTCCTTACAAACCTCAAACGCAGGGTGCAAATGAGACACGTCACAGAGAACTTAAGAAACTCTTGCGTACCGCACTAGACGACGTTGAGGATATGTGGCCTTATCATTTGAAATGGGTTCAGACTCAAATGAATAACTGCATGAATCCTCAAACTGGAACACTCCCGTTTCACTATTTCTTTGGCCGCTATAGTGAATTACAAGCAACGTTTGATAAAACTGCACCCGAGAAACACGTTACCCCGTGGCTACAAAGATCGAGCATATGCAGAACGTTGTTTACCCCTGTTTACTCGAGCACAAGAATCGCGTCCTACTTAAAGCGTATGACCGATGGAATAACACTAAGAACATTGTTCAGTTCAAAGTCGGCGACTACGTTAACATTATAAATCGAAACGCCAACGTTACCGAACTCTCTTCTATGACGATAGGACCTTTTGTTATTTCCTACCATGATGAGAAAGAGTGATACTTACGAAGTGAGGAAACATTGATGGTACTAGCGCAACCAATCTAGGCACTCACCGTATCTCCTACCTCCGAACTCTCATTCGCTCGCTCATTTGATTCTGATGTACCAGTTATGGAGTCACAAGTCAAAGATATAATTGACAAAACATCCGAAGACGGTTACACTTACTACAAGACCCGTTTCATGGATGGGACAGTAGCTTACTAACCTCCGATGCATTTCGTGAATCTCGCGACTTTCTTCGTATCCTTAATAAGAAATGGAATAAACGTTTACATAGAGAACACACGAGATAAACGAAAAGGGTATCCTGAGGTGACTACAAACCCTAACGGATCTGAAATTCCCTATTTACCACCTACTTCCTACGTGACTAAACTTTCTGATCTGCTTACCAACAGTGCAGAAAATTGTTCAAACTTACCTACTAATGAAGAAACAGCCTTTGGCTATTACCTTACCAAATATTAAACGTAAGGCGCCTACATCGGAAATGGTTACTGGACCAAATACTAAATGACATAGAGTACAACATGAGTCTTGAATTCGTACATATAGGTAAATACTTTTCTCGATAAGTCAGTGACCGAAACCGTTTTTTACTTTGGGTTTCGCTTTTACCAACTAGATCGTATCTTAACGTACGTTCGTAGTTCTAAAAAAGCTACTGGGGCTATGTAGAAATACGGCCTCCCGTCAGTCTAAAATATCAAGATCAATTGAGATAATACATTGGTTTTTATATTTGTATTTTAAATAATTTAATACAAGCTCTTTTTTCCAATATACGCAAAGTGTTATTAAATTCACTTTTTGATGGCTCCAATAGCCTCAATAGCCTGAGTATTTGGTATAACTCATCTACTTGAACCTATTTGAGACATTAGTAGACCAAGGATATTATAAACTAAATTTTACGATCTCCGAACTACTACTTATAGATTTTGGTCCTCCGCCAATCTCTCCAAAAATCCAACAAGTTTTTTCTTTTTTTAACTTTTCTTCAGATGGAACTTTATTTATATCAGCTAATGTATTAAGAGCACCTGACTTACGTTATTATGTCTATCTACAAATTAGGCATGTGGTCATGTTCACTTAGTACTTCTAGTGAAAATTATTCAATCTCAAAGGCAGCTAGAGGTACGCCCTTTGTGATCGAGGATATTTAGGCCTTCAAGAGGCAGTCCCGATCATTCTTACACAGAAATGAACCACTGCATAAATCATAACTGACTAAATTGTATTTTAGTTTAATATAGTTTGAAACCTAGTAATTTCCAGAGAAGTTTACACCTCAGCCTTCGTGTTACCTAGCTGCTTTATAAAGTTTGGTTCGAAGCGTTCACGATGTTCACGCTCAGTGCTACGGGCTGCTAATGACAAGATGGAGTCTATCTCCTTTCTCTTGTTATCGATTAGATAGCGAATGTTATCCGCTTTCTTTATCGTCAAGGTCAGAGTCATTCAATAGACGGTCCTCAAGGACTTGCATACCAGAACGTAATAGCCTGAGACGTTGTTGTCTGGTTCTCACTTCCTCGTCTTCAGTGCTAGAGTGGGTACTCTCTAGTGAGGTACTGGTATAACGATTACCAAAGTCGTGATTACCAGGGTTAGATGGTAAATGAGGATCGATGTTATGAGGGTGGTAAGCCTCATCGATCTCCATACGATCATAGCCTCTGACAGGATTAGGTTTGTCGAGAGGGTGGTCGATTGTAGCTTCCAAGCTATAGAGATTGAATTTTGAGGTTTTACCCACTTCACCAGCGGTAACTGGCTCAGTGGTAGCCTGTTGGCTGGAGTAAACCAGAGGGCCTCAGGTTCGAACCCCGGCTAGTTACTTCTTTTTTTCTTAGGTATAGGAAGAATATCGGCCAGCGTCCCCAACATTTGTGTCTTCCGCTAACATTCGGTGGTGGGGCATTCAGTGGCGGGCGTACAGTAATTTCACGAAATGGAATGCCGCC
>LUCW03000278.1:0-5000 GCA_001586965.3 Sphaeroforma sirkka
TTCAGTTGTTTCTGCAACTCCTGGCTGTTCTTTAAGCAGCGCTTTAAGTAGTTGAGTGCGAGCTTCAGGTTCTCTTAGAGTTTTGAGTCTTTGATCCATGGCCTTAGCTGGTTCTTGTTTTACGATCTAATGCCGTTTCAATCGGCATTACCTCGACTGCAATCTTGTTGGGTGCATGTGTTGTACGAGTCTTGAGCTTTGTTCAAACTCTTTAGACTCCTCTAGTTTAGCTAAGAATTCGGTTGAGGGTTTCCACTTAGTGGTACCTGCAGGACCGATGCGACAAACAATGGTGTGTTTCCAAGGCGTCTTCTTAATAGAATAGGATCCCTGATACAAGAACGTGTCGGTTTCACGGTCGACATAAATAGGTTCGTCTTGAATCATATTAATTAAATCACGTATCCATGGGTCGGAGTTACGTAAGGGACAACACAGCGTAATGGTAGATTTAGTAATATTAACATAATTTAACAACTGTGCGATAAGTTGACAAGGTGGGTTAGCCCACACATTATGCTTTGATAAGTCAAGCTGAAATGCATCACCTTTAGGATGAGTCAACGACCTATATTCAGAAACCTGTTTGTTATGTTCTGCGGCGAACATATCAACAGTAAATGAACCCCATCGTGATTGAGCGAGGTTAAACCATTTCTTATTTAGCATCCAATCGGTTGCTAATAACTCTTTGACTGTTTTCTGGTAGTCGGGCACAAGTCGAGAGAGCATGTCAGGAAGATGGTTATGTATTCCTGGAATGTGTGTTATATTAAAGCGAACTTGGCAATAATGTCATGCCAGCGGCTCACCAACTGTGAATCAGGGTTCATATCTTTTAAGTATGTTAAAGACTTTTGATCACAGGCGACAGTAAAGTAACTTCCATAAAGGTAGTCTTTAAACTGTCTTAGCGCAGTAACTATAGCAAGGAGCTCTTGTTTAACGGTAGGGTAATTCCGTTGACTCTTATTATAACTCTTGCTAAAGAATTGTATGTAGCGCGGTTTACCATTTATCGTTTGGTAAAGCACTCCACCTACCGCTCGATCTGAAGCGTCGGTTGCTACTTGGAATGTGACACCATCCACAGGGTACTGCATGATGGATGCGTCCATTACTTTACTTTTGACTAGTTTAAATGCATCATCACATTCTTTAGTCCAAAGCTTTCCCAAAGGTCCTTTGTGCAGCCGTAGGTGACTGAAAGGCTTTAAGTAATGAGAAAGATGCGGTACCGAATCCGAGAAGAAGTTAACAAACCCACACACAGAGTTCACATCTCTTCCAGTAATTGGTGTTGATAAATCCAACAGAAACTGTTTCTTGCCAGGATCAATTTCTACCCCTGCTGCAGATACTTTGTAGCCAAGTAAGTGTATAGTATCTTTAGCAAAAGAACACTAAGACTTCTTTAACGAGTTTAGCATGTTCATGTGCTGTCTTTGTAAAGATAACTATATCATCTAAATAGACTGATACGTTATACGACAGGTCCGCAAATAGTTCCATCATAACTTGTTGGAAGAAAGAAGGTAACATGTGTAAGCCTTCAGGTGCACCTTTAAACTGGTACTTCTTACCTTGCCAAGTAAAGGAAAAGTATTTCCTATGAGGCTCATATATCTGTAGTTGATGGAATGCAGCTTTTAAGTCTATCTTGGAAAGATAGTCGCACCCTCCATTTTGCGTAGTATCTCGCTTATCTTAGGTAAGGGAAAACTATGTTGCGGAATTAGTTTGTTGATTGGCGACAGGTCTAGTACTACTCTTTTTTTACTAAACGTTCCATCAGATTTATATTGATCGACCGCTAAGAGAGCTAAGTTAACTGGGGTTGCATCATAATTGATTTCAATTAGACCCTGTTTTAACCAATCTTCGATTTGGGTTTTGACAACGTCTTTGTGTCTCCAACTCACGTAGTTATGTGAAGGACACTTTAACTTAGAGAAGTCGACGTTTGTTAAGTCAAGTCTAACGTACCCATTAGAGAGAACTTAAACATACACCAGTCAGTTATTGCAATCTTCCTGTTTTGTATAATTAAGTCCATAATTATATCGGTGAAGTGCGGAATCATATCCTTTGCTTCACCTTCCGGAGGTTTAGGTATCTTTAACATATTATCATCTGACTGATCTTTATTCGGGTCTAGCCCATTAGGCAGACCAGTGAGAGTTATACCTAAACTGAGAAGATCAGTCATACCTATAATTAAATCGTATTTCTGAGACATGTCAGTAACGATTAGGTGAGTCTTCACTTCTCTTCTATCTGACAGCATTATGTGTGCATAGTCAATGGCTTGTTCGCAAGTAGTAACTTTGCCATTTCCCAAGATTAAATCAGTTGTTTCGTTATGGACAGCCATATCTGTAGCGTAGGCTACTCGGCATGAGATAGCAGAGACTTCAGCCCCTGGATCAAATAGTGCCATAACTTTTCTCCATTTACGAAAACTGTTTGAAAAAATACGTTCATCTCCTTTGGTATAGATTTTATTGAACATTTTCTCATAATCTTGCTCTAGTGCGCACATATGGTACTGTCAGTGCTTAACTTGGACGTCTGGTAAGTCCTTGCAATCCTCTTTGTGCCAACCGTTAGTACCCTTGCAAGTAGCACACTCTTTCATATAGTGTCCAAAATCTGGCTTGCCTGGTGCACACTTAACAGGGTCGTGTCTACCATTCCACTTGCCATTACGTTTTGTGAGGTTGTAACCACACTTCTTGCAAGGCGCTCTCACCTTCTTATCACCTTTCGGTTCGGTAGAAGTAGAGCCAGTACCCCCCCTCAGTAGTAGTGCGAGGTTTCTTAGTACTACGCGCAGTATTAGTCTCTACTGCGTTTCGCTTAGTGGGCTGGGTGTAGCTCGTGGTACTAAGTACTCTAGTAGAGGAATTGGTATGCTTGTGTACTATCTTCTCAAAGACAGACCAAGGCATAGATCGCAAATCACCATAGGCGATGATGTCATCATTGACTTTCTTAAAGAGGTTAGCTCCCAGAGTCTCCATCATCTGACAAATTAATAAATATTCGCCAGTATAGGTACGACCACCCATCCGAGTATTCATGTGTGTCATATGAGCTAGAGCACCTCGAATAGTGGTATCGTTCGCAAAGAACTTGCGAGACTCTAGAAGTTCACGGTCACGTGCATCTTCAAAAAAAAAGGTGTTAAGTATATTATCACGCAACTGGTGCCAGGGTAGGGCTTTCCAGTTGGGCTCATGAGCCTTCAAGATAGTTCGCCATTCACCTGGCTCACAGAAATGAATAAAGGCATTCATCATCTGCTTATCCCTAAGGCTGGCAGACTCCTTAAGTTGGTCGAAGGCCTTCAGTGTCTCCACTGTACTCTCATTAGTAGAGAAATCGACCTCAGCCTGCGCGTTACCTAGCTGCTTTATAAAGCTTGGTTCTAAGTGTTCACGAGGCTCATGCTCAGTGCTACGGGCTGCTAGTGCCAAGATGGTGTCTATTTCCTTTCTCTTGTTATCGATTAGATAGCGAATGTTATCCGCTTTCCTATCGTCAAGGTCAGAGTCATTCAATAGACGGTCCTCAAGGACTTGCATACCAGAGCGTAATAGCCTGAGACGAGTATGTCTGGTTCTCACTTCCTCATCCTCAGGATTAGAGCGGGAACTCTCTAACGAGGTACTGGTGTAGCGATTGCCAAAATCGTGATTACCAGGGTTAGTTGGCAAATGAGGGTCGATATTACGAGGATGGTAAGCCTCATCGAGTTCCATACGATCATATCCTCTGACAGGGTTAGGTTTGTCAAGAGGATGGTCGATGGTAGCATCAGAGCTATAGAGATTAAATTTTGAAATATTGTCTCTCTCGCCAGTGGTAACTGGCTTAGTGGTAAACATACTGGCTGGTAAACCTGTAGGTCTCGGGTTCGAAACCCGGCCCGAATTTTTTCTTCTTCTTCGGTATAGGAAGAATATCAGCCAAGTGGGACACGATAGAGGGGTCCACAACTGCTGCTGCCGCTAGCTCCTTCAAGAGCGCTTCAGTGCGGTTCAATTGGCGTCGAGATTGAGAGGATCCAGCTACTCGTTGTCGAGTTATGGCGTCCTCAGCTTCGGCCCCAAGATTTGAGCTGAATGGAATGGCTTCTCCATCGATGGCGAAACCGAAATTTTCGGACAGGTCCAATACTTCCTTTTCACTCCGGATTTGTGCTGGAGTGTCCTTTAGATGTGGAGTTATAATGCCCCCGACATTCGTATCCACGAATTTTCCAGCCTTTCGACGTTTATCCCCTATATTTGACGGCACGTGGTCAGGGGGCAAGCTGGGGTCCTGAGCTTCACTCCTAGGTGATACACGGACGCTGGCGAGCCTTTCCGCGGTAGTAGATACCTCTTCTTACAAGGCTTTAGGATCCGACGAGTCATCCTCAGAATAATCCTCTGTACCAACCTCAGAATTTGCTTCCCCAACAGTATCCTCGGCAGCCTCAACTCCAGACAGGCTAGGTGTTTCCACAGGGACCTCAGGAACCTCGGCAGGCTTAGCAGGCTTAGAGCTAGCGGCTCCCTTGCCCTTAGAAGTACCCTTAGCCATAGTATTTGCTGGATAGTAAATCGATGTCAGACAGTCTAGAAGCAGTACACTACTGTAACTACTATATAACTGAAAAATATGTAAACTTCGATGGAAATTACTAGGTTTCAAACTATATTAAACTAAAATACAATTTAGTCAGTTAGGATTTAGCAGTGGTAGCTTGTGTAAGAAATGATCGGGACTGCCTCTTGTTAAGAGCCTAAATATCCTCGATCACACAGGGCGTACCTCTAGCTGTTCTTTATTGAATAATTTTCACTAGAAGTACTAAATGTTCATGACCACTTGCCTATTTGTAAATAGACATAATAACGTAAGTCACGTTAATACATTAGCTGATATAAATAAAGTTCCATCTGAAGAAAAGTTAAAAGAAAAAAAGACTTATTGGATTTTGGAGATTGGCG
>LUCW03000278.1:7500-16215 GCA_001586965.3 Sphaeroforma sirkka
GGTACCTTCTCTGCAGCCCTCAACTGCAGCCTCCTGACAGCGCACCCAAAGAAAGCCGATGCAGATATTGCCTCCCCCGCCGACTTCCGCCCCATCACGCTTACGCAAATAGTCAGACGCATCTTTAAAAAGTGCTTTCTTAATCTGATTACGAGCTACCCCGGCTCTGCTACTTATGCTACCCAAGCTGGCTTCAAATCACGGTACTCCTGTCGTACCGAAGCACTTGCCTCCATGGAACCTGATACACAGTCAGAAGAGGAGTAAAACGACGTCTGTCTATACATAACCAAGGCATACGACAAGGTCGATCTCGCATGCCTATGGGTACTTCTGCGCCACGCTGAAATGCCCGAAAGCTGGATCAACTGCGTCTGCGCGCTGGTTGGGAGGGTCCCTACCCGAGTGACATAACGCAGCACGCGCTCGTCTCTATTTCACAGCACGAATGGCATCCTGCAAGGCTCAATCGTCGGCCCTCAGCTCTTTAATATCTACATGGATTCTTAGCTGTCACGCTAGCACAATTTTGGCCCAAGCTCTTTCGCTCTTAAATTTTTGTTGATGACACACGACTCCAAACCCGTCGATCGGTTTCGCTCCAGCCCTTGATAGATGACATTGATGCGTGGGGACGCAAATCTGGCCTCAAACAGGGTGTCATCAAACCCCGAGTACGATCTACCGACTTGCGACACGCTGCGCCAACCCTTCGTATAAATAGCGAGCTTATCACGCCGACGCTTGCAGACGCACCTTGGAACATACGTTACCTCCCCTTGAAGATGGTGCCCACACATACCGAACCAAAACACTTCAAATATCTGGGGTTCCCACTCTCTCACTGAGTACATTGCTTGTGCTCCGCCTATATGAAAGGATGCGTTGGACCCCATGTTCGAGCGCTTTGACTCAGCACTCATCCAAGCAGTAGCTATCATCACGGGCACTAAATACCCTCGGTTTCCCAAACATCAAACAAACTTACTTCACTTTTGCGGCCTGCTCTCCGCGCGATCATTCGTAGACTACCTCGGAGGTTGCCTAGGAATACAACTCGACTCAAAGGCCAGTACAAATCCACTTACCCCTCTGACACAACCCGCCTGGGCCCACGACAAACCATCACTGCGCTTCTCGTACATTATCTATGCTCACCTGAAAACTGTACACAAAACCACGGGCGGGCGTACACCCGACCATGTAGCCTTCCGCCAACGCTGTGACGACATTAGGAAAAACTCAACAAAACGTTGGTCCAACGAGACGATCGCGGCAATGACCCGGCGCCAATACTACTACCAACTGGTTATGGGTAAACCGTCAACCTCGATCCGAGACACAGCCAGACACGTCAGTTTCAATCCCTGCTTCGAGTCTACACCAATCCGACTCTGTGCTATGATTGTAACGAGTACGTACATGTTCACATTGCTCGACTACAGCACCGACGGCTGTCTCTGCCCTGTCTGCCCCGGTAGCCATAAGTTCTCTAGCAGCCACTTTACCTACATCTAACAACTGATTCTACGCATACTGGTAGGTCCAAAACTGCCGCCCATTGGCCCTGACCTCCTTCAGCAAGTACAGGAGTGCCACGACTTCCACGGTATCTGGACCCTCCACGAACACCTTGGAACTTTTCCACAGCATGTTGAAGAATCACCGTACCCTCACCTTGCAAGAAGTGTGGTTACAACCTCACTAAACATGATGGCAAGTAGAATGATAAACACGACTCTGTTAAGTGTGCACCAGGCAAGCCGCTTTGAGCACTATAAGAAATCATCGCGCTTGTTGGTTTTGCCTATGATACTTCCAATCCAGGACAGCCAACACATACCGAATTCATCCTTGGTCTGGTGCGGCATTGGCTTATCCCCATCCTCGCTCCTCGACCGGATTATGACGGATAACCTGGTCCTTCTCTGTATTTCATACTCTGCACTAACCCATCCCGCGGCACTACACGGCGCAGACTTGATCCGTACCACAGAAGTGGGTACTCTACTTAGTAAGTCAGCAAGCGAATATATGGAACATTCGAAAGTAACAGTGTTTTGTCAACACCGGCCCGAATTGACTCAGCGCATATATTCCATTGTCGACTCATTTGGCCAAAGCTTCAACCGGGAATTTATTGACCACTTCTTCCCATCAATATTTTCTGAACCACCACAGCGATTATGAGAGCCATACCATATGTTCATACATTGTAACATACATACTTGTCATTTTTGAAATAAATAATATTATCCCTATATTGAGGTATTCACTCGTTCACGCTCGATTTTCGAGGTATATTTTCCAATAATAGGAAGCTTCCAGTAGATGTAGAGTTTATATACTCAGGCACGGGAAGTTGTATTCTACAAAATATTATCATATGATATTCATTTGTATGGAGCACAACATTTCGCATATTTACACAGCAAATCACATTGACCTTTCTTATCGAGTGTTGGGAAACCGTGATACTACTGCGTAATGATTTTTGCTAGAATGAGAAGTGATACATTCAAGTCAATCATGCAAAATGCTAGGCATAAACTCGTCCCCCTGTACTTTCGACTTGTATATATACAACAACCACGTCAGTCATATAGGATGCTGGAACTCAATAGCATTTTCAGTTTTTTATATCATCATTTCTATCCAACATTCATTCAAAAAAATAAAATATAAATTCATAACTTTTAGAATCATGCGAGACTTAGGAGGTAAAATTTTAATACGTATGTAAATTTCGATGGAAAATTACTAGGTTTCAAACTATATTAAACTAAAATAAAATTTAGTCAGTTAGGATATAGCAGTGGTAGCTTGTGTAAGAATGATCGGGACTGCCTCTTGTTAAGAGCCTAAATATCCTCGATCACACAGGGCGTACCTCTAGCTGTTCTTTATTGAATAATTTTCAATAGAAGTACTAAGTGTTCATGACCACTTGCCTAAATTGTAAATAGACATAATAACGTAAGTCACGTTAATACATTAGCTGATATAAATAAAGTTCCATCTGAAGAAAAGTTAAAAAAAGAAAAATACTTATTGGATTTTGGAGATTGGCGGGAAGACCAAAATCTATAAGTAGTAGTTCGGAGATTATAAAATTTAGTTTATAATATCCTACATCTACTAATGTCTCAAATAGGTCCAAGTAGATGAGTCATACCAAATACTCAGGCTATTGGAGCCATCAAAGTGAATTTAGAACACTTTGGAAATATTGGAAAAAGAGCTTGTACTAAATTATTTAAAATACAAATAAAAACCAATGTATTATCTCAATTGATCTTGATATTTTAGACTGACCGGAGGCCGTATTTCTACACATAGCTTGATGTCCTCCGGCGCGCACTTTCCGCACGAGTACAATGAATCCAGTCACAACTGCTGAACAGAACACACTACTCGTATCAATCCACACGAGGTAATTTACCTATTTATTTGTGTGTCACTCATGTATGAATCGCAATGTTATAGTTGACCCGTGTCAGCGGTGCATGCGATTGTTTAATAGACTAGCAGTTTGTTCTCGAACAATATTGGACTGATCTGTTTCATTAAATTCACTTCAGTAAGATTGCTCTGCTCAAATTTCAAACCATGAGTACTCAACTTGCCAATCACAAAGATTTCAAGCAAAACACTAGCAGCCAGAATCTAAAAGCAAATATATGAGCTATATTCGGTGTGCTCTGAATGGAACAGGTTGACTGCGCTATCCAAGTTTATATACAGAATAAAGATTAATCTTAATCTGCAGCTAATATCAGTTGTTTGAACGTTATATACAATGCACAAGGAAAAATAAGTTTGAGCGTGCTGGAATGTTGGAATTCATAGTGTTGTTCGTACCCAAGTGCGGGTATCAACTGTACGGCTGCCATATGATAGTTTTTATTAATGACCTGTAAATGTGTATGTAAGACAGATGAATCTGTTCGTACGTGTCTAAGTGCGAAATAAAACCCATCCCTATTCTAGTACCGCGGATCGTCTCCAGAAGGCTTACCAAGCAAAGCATAATGCAAACATCTTCTCACCTAACCCTCAAATCCCGGCAAACGCTAATCTTTCCTGAACCACTACATCGACTATGAGAGCCATACCATATGTTCATACATTGTAATATACATACTTATAACTGGCAACCACGGTATATGTGCAAAATTCTCTAGCCTAGATATGTAGGTGTGTCCGTTTTAATTTTAGATTGAGGGTTCGCGCTCTTATTTTAATACGAGGTCACATTCGTTTCCAGCACATGTGCTGTTTTCTGCCAGAGCGTTCAGTGGCATGTTTGCAACAACATTATTCAAACATGTATAGATGTTCCATAATCTTGTATACCGCACAGTATAGCATCAGAGCAGAAAAGCGAACTCTTTACAATATGAGATAACAGGCACAACACCCTTCACACAATTATAAATACAACCAACGTGACAAAAACACTAGTCGGGAGGCATCCCAAATTTAGGCTCCTCCGGTTTACAACTTCCATATGGCCATCAAGAACTTGGAAAGGTTTTCATCGGTTGGTGGGAATTCCTTACCATCGATGTCACGCATCGTCTCTCTCCACAGAACGGATCCATCTGCGGATACTTCTACCTGCCTTGTTTATGCAGAGCACCGCTCAGCGTAGTAGCGATAGAACCCTATAGATCATCTTCGATGGCACTAGCTAGATCCTTCTTCTTTCGTGGCATTGTGTCGTGTGTGCGTGCATACTATGCAATTTACTTGCGTGTGTGAGCGATTGTATTGTGTGTACACGATGATTTTTGTGTGGTATTGTGCGAGTTTTGTGTAAATAGTTTGCGTGAATTGATTAATTGATTATTGAAGAGCCAGCCGATTCATATTAGGAACTTTCACACATTAGATGCCCTAAAATTAATAAATAAAATAAAAACAAATATAATACAGTATTGGCCAGGGTTCCAATTTTCCATAAGGAAAATTCCAAATTTATGTCGTTCAATAATTTTTTAATAGTAAATATTGTTTTTGTATTTACATTACAAAAAAATAGAAGAAAAGCGGTATGATTTGTTATTATTTCGGTAAATGTTTTTTTTATACAAATTCTTTTTTCACAAATGATTTTCTCAATTTTTTGTAGATACTGTACTGAAATGAATAATGAGTATTACTCCTAAGTCCCATCATTGAGTCACAAGTCACCACTCACAAGCAACATGAAAATATATTACTCTCATTACTCATGGGGAATATTATTTTTAAAACAAGTTAAATATATTATATTTTTTTTGTAAAACAAAACAAATGCAGACCCACGTGAGTCACGGTCTCAAAAGCCGTCGCCTGTCCCTCATGAATCATCAATTCATTTTGTCTGTATCTCTATCTGACCGAGGAGCACATATTTTTTCGAAAATAGGTATGGTAAAAAAAAAATGGCATATTATTATTTTAAAACAATAACTAAGCACTGAAAACGTTAAATATAAAATAGTAAATATGATACGAAATTTGGAAAAAAATAAGTACTACGCGTGTTGAATTCAGAAATATGGCAAAAAAATATTTGATATACAAAAATTGAAATATGCCGTATTTAAAAATATGCCATAAAAAAGCCATATTCCTAAAATATGCCACTTATTTCTGAAATATAGCACATTTATGAAATATGCCAATTTGTTTTTAAAAATGTGATATTTCATAAAAGAAATATGCCATATTTACGAAATACCGCAAGTATTTACAATATATATATTTGCGAAATACAAGATATAGTATATCACGGCTGTATATAAAAATTGTATAGGCATATAGCCTGTATTTTGCAGTTCTATCAAAGGATTTATATTGGCATATTGACTGTATTTTGTAGTTATACTAGAATATTTATATAGGCAGAATGGCTGTAGTTTGTAGCTATATCCAAGAAATTTACCATATTTCGTTTTATATATATATATATATATATATATATATATATATATATATATATATATATATATATATATATATATATATGTATGTGTATATATATATACATAAACATACACATATACATATATTATATATATATATATATATATATATATATATATATATATATATATTATCGTCTGTGTATATGTATATGTGTTTTCATGGACATATGTGTCCATATATATGGTTGTATAGCTTCACAACTATGCGTGAAAGTCCCTGTCTTTTAAACTATACCAAATAGGAAAAATTCTAACCCACATGTTGGACACCCTTTTTGACACTATTGTAGTCGGGTTATACCCGAAAACGCTTTTTCATAATAATACATCATTTCGATATTTTTTTTTTTCCTGAGCGCATCCTGGTCACAGAAGACGTAATCCACACTTGTCACATATCCTGCCAGAAGTGATATTGTGAACTTCATAGTTCACAGGCATACAAATAATTGTTCACACCTATCAATAGTATTGTCCTTGAGCTCTGTTACCAATCTCAGAGCTATCGTACCAGTAGTATAGCGTCAGTTGCAAGTTAACCTGTTTCCGCCTGATATTTGTTGACCACCTTTGTCAAAAAAGGTGGCAAATTGTTACCAATTTGAAAATTGATTGATCCTTGGCGCAAAAAAAGGTGGCGAAAAAGTATTTCAGTTTTATACTTGTGGTGTTGAAATACTGACAAGCAATCACACATATTATATACACAAGTCAACAGATAGATCTTTAGTTTATTTGGCTTATATACAGTGATAATATGAGCCCGCATGCCTAAATATGCCACCCCAGTGCACAGTATTCAAGTGCAGCTTATTGAATCGCTTCACTGCTAAATGATCTCTATCGAGTTCTGACTCAGAGAATGATGACATTCAAATGTGTTTGAGATGTCATATAACCTCATGATATATTCAATTTATAGATCTTTTACCTTTTTAGTGTACATAAACCAAGTGTACGCTTTATATATATGTCCATACTGAGTAGAATACTATGCTACGTTGTGCATATGTGCTGTGCATATATACAAGGACTGTTTATCGATGTGTTTTAAACTTTTAGTATCAACTATTGTCACATAATAAATAGCAAGCTGTCAATACATAATAATATGAAGTTGTATTTATGTGGAAATAGGAGAAATAATATATATGAGGAAATTATACGAGAGAAATATAAAATATATAACATATATATATTTGGAAAAATAATAAATATGAAACATGACGAAATATATTTTTAGGAAAATAATAAATATGAAATAAATATTTTTTAATAAATATGCCTAATTTTAAATATGTACTTATATTTGGATTTCTAAAATGATAAATACGTGTATAAAACGTTGAAAATAGTAATATGACCTTTTACGTTTATTTGTATGTGTTCCTCGGTCAGATCTCTGTATGACGCAAGTATTGGACTCTGATTGTTGGTCTTCTTTTTTTTATAAAAATATACATAAATGTCTTTTTTACAAAAACAAACTATAATACAGCTCCACCAGAATTGACATTTGTTTTGAAAAACTTGTTTTTTCAGAGTAAATAGAGTTTTTGAAAACAAATCGTTTTTTGTATTTATATTTATTTTTTAGAACAAACAAATACACAAACTCGATTTTACAAAAAGACAAAATTCGGAGATAAATAGGGATCACAGGCTCACACTGCAGGGCTGACACTTCTCTCTCTCCTAGAGTCTCTTGAGTCTGGTCAAGGTCATAGACTCATTGGTGCAATTGCTTTTATGATGCTCCACTAAAAAAAAAAAGCTAAAAGTCGATTTTCACATTGAAGAATTCGATTTCTCAAAATAGGATTTCGTAGCGATATCTAAGGAAAGCCAAAACTGCCTTTAAAAAAATCGTTTCGGCCAATTTTGAAGTGGCCATTATAGTGACCTGGGCGGCCATCATTTGTACATACTGCGGCCATTATTCTCCCAGGCCTTGTCCAAATGTTTTGAATCGATATTTTACGAACAACACGGCAGTGAAGAAGCTCATCTTAGTGTAACGTTTTTTTATCTGTTGTGTGTGTCGCGCTTTTGTCCTTTTCGCCTCTGTTTTCTTTCTGCTGTACCCACGTACTTTCCTGGAATTCTCTTCAATGTGCTCATACCCTTGGGCATCTGTGTACTGACTCCTCCTGTGCTATCACGATCACTATCACTATCCTATCACTTGAGTCTCATTTCCAGAAAAATATCTTCCAGAAAGTTTTTGATATAATATTTGTACACAGTTTCGAAAGTTCAAAGTGAACTTCAATCTTGTGTCATCTTGTGTCAGGATTCAGGAATCTCAGGATTTAGGAATCAAGAACTCAGGATCAGTGTGGTTTGGACGCCGTGGTGTTTTGGGCTTGGGCTTGACTCCTCGAGTCCTCTGTTGCGAATCCTTGAGCCAAGAGAGTCCAAGACGTGCGATAAGTATGTAAGTTTTTATTTTTTTGTTGTTTGTTTGTTTTTTTCGGATCTCTCACACACAGATATTTATTTAGAAAGAGAGAGTAGACTGTGGAGGACATGCCCTAATTAACTATTTTAGGAGGCTATGCAAGAGAAGACAGACATGCGTGATGCGATACTATTTATTTAACATACCAATTTGACTTCTAGTCCTTGCCATGATCATTGATCACATATAGTAATAATTAGTGTTTTTTTGCAGTAGGAATGAGAATGAATCGCTAATTAGATTCCTCCAGATTACACTGCAACTTCCAATATGTGCAAC
>LUCW03000279.1:5000-42500 GCA_001586965.3 Sphaeroforma sirkka
TATGAAGTAAGCGTAAATAAGCGGTAGTATTGGGGTGGGTGTGTATATCGCACGCTTGTGTAATAGTATTGTAAGTGAATCATTGTATGAATGGTGTGTGGGACTTTGCTGGTGTATAGTCACACTGCAGGCCTCGATTAGCCAACTCGGGTGTTCGGATCCGAAGGTATTGCCATAGTAAATTCCAGCTCACAAATCGACCACTTGTACCACTCCTACCAGTACTGGACTGAAGGCTGTGTATGGCTGCACAGTGTAACCACTTACTTTATGAAATTTTCAGATATTGGGTATGGAGTACATTTTACCGCACACTTGAATACAGGAGCGCAGGACCCAAAGTAGTTGGTTCTGGAATGTACTACTTACTGCTCTGCTTCTCAACTAGATTGTATTCCAATGCACGATTGCAAATACCACTGCAACACCTACTCATAGACGCGCACGGTCACACACAGAACACATTACACACACCAATGCAACATACGCCCATTGACACTCACTCACTCACCGCCCATTGACACATACTCACACACTCTTGCTTCCCATCTAGCTTTGTCGATCGTCCTCATCCGGCCTATCTTTACATACACAGATCGCACACACCACTGCAACACCTGTCGGCAGTGTGTACTGCGCATGGACCACCACTGCCCGTGGATCGCCAACTGCGTGGGATTCCGCAACCACAAGTTTTTCTTCCTGTTCTTGTCCTATGGTACCATGCTAGCGTTCTTCTATACCTGCAGTACCGTGGTACCGTTTGTGAACTTCCTGGACGCGAGCATACACCCGGACAAGGGTATCTCGCCTGATGGTATGTAACTGCCACATTTTTTCTAGACAAAGATATGAATCATGTATCTAGAACAATGTGGATATACCGATTGATTGTTGGTCTATTTACTGTTTTTTGTGGATTTTGTGGACGCGAGCACACACTCGGACAAGGGCCTTTCGCTTATTGTTATTTGGTCTGTACAATCTCTCAGACCGAGGCAAATCGACAGTGTATACATAAGGGAGGATATTTTGAACCGTGGCATACGTGGCATTGCGGCCGCTGGCTCGTCGCATTTTACAGTGTAATTGCGCGTTACCCTTTTGTGTTATGTTTACTCGTGTTGCGGATGAATGCAAACACTCCCATACGAGTGCATTGAACCTGAGAGCATGCAGGAACGTAGTCGTTCCAGCTCCTCCGTTCTATATCTGGCCTCATCGGAATGGAAAGCTTTTTCTGTCTGATTGTACGATGCAAGCAATAATTACGATAGAATCCATTTAGAACCGTATCTAACTCTAATCGTTCTACAACACACACGCAACACGTCCATACAGCTGCGGCGGGTGGCTCGGCTGGGTTGATGGGATCTCAATTCATATTCGGCATCATGTTCACAATGGCTTTAAGTCTGATGTCCCTTATGCATTTCTTCCTTATTCGACGCAACGGGTACGTGGGTGATATGAATCGGTCCGTGGGCAGATTTATGTATGGTGTTGTTGTTATCTTAGGCAGTTCACGTGACGTGCATGCCACAGTCCGTTGACATGGCATTCAATTCGGCCCTCGATCAAAGTTTCTCAACTCCCGAGCTGGGCTCCGCTGACTTGTTGGAGTTGTAGGTGTGCTGCTCATCAAAACTATACATCTACTACTGCCTCTCTATTAAGCAATCGCACCTCAATCATTTTGTCTTTTCACAGCACCACCCACGAACACCACCGGTTGCCGCGATTCATTGTGCCGATAGCGAAGAAAAACGGCTTTGATCTCGACAGCAAAGAAAACTGGGAAATGATCATGGGTGTGGATCCCAAGTATTGGTTTCTGCCCATCAACACAACGTATGCCATCATGCGCTATTACTTTCAAATTATAATCAAGCACCGACAACATTTCCATATGATCGTGGGTGCAATGAGATTTTGCGGCAAGCATTAATTCATGTTGAGTCTACCATAATCTAGCCAGCTATGCTATGCTAGCTCAGAGTATTAGAAAATGATCCTGGTATTTAAATACTCCTCACTATATATACCCTTCAATAGGAGATTCAATGGCCAGTCCTTCCCGGTGCGTGGTCCGGATGAAGAAATGGGAGATCTGGAACACGGTAGTCTACTAGCCAAGGATATCGATGACTTGAACGCGTCGGATAATGACAATGAGTTCACCAGTGTCAGCCCTCGACCCGGGCACGCTTGACCGAAGAATGTACGACAAGGTGAAATATAGTATATAGATGGGACGACAATGGAAGCTTCGGATACCCACAGCCGGCAAATTGCATGTAAAAATAGACAGTTAGCGTTAGCTAGTTTCAATTTGCTTGTAACGATAGACAAATAGCGTTTTCTAGTTTATTAGTCCCGCAGCGCCGTTGTGTTGTCGCACATTGCCTGCACACTTTATGCGAATTCAGAGGCAACCCTGGAGCCACCAGTTTGTGCTCAATCTTGTTGGATTTTCAGGCATGTCGACATGTATTGGTTGATTAGAAAAGGCGAAGAGTGGTGAAAGGATGTGCCTAGAATGTGTTGAAGCAAGAATGGTATGCAAATGGAAGGAATTTGTTCAGGCGTATACACTTATACGATATGGGAAAGCTCGGTGTACGTATCAGTCGCAAAATAAGGACTGCAGTACAACCTTCGATCGAATACTTGCAACACACTAGTGTATTTGGCAAGGACATATTTGAATACCTTTGTGCATTACATGCAATTTACCACACATGGCCACTGATACGCACGTTACAATAAGAATCTGCTAGTACTGTCGAGAAAAAACGTACCTCGATATGTACCATATACAGGTGTTTTGCACACCTCTCAATAGTTGCTTGAGGTCGAGTAGCCTTCTGGCCGCGCAGATAGGTAAAGCAGAATCAAACAAAACGAAGATGAGAGTAAACACAAAAAAATGGTTGTGGCCATAGTAGAGAGAGCACAATTTACTGTTGCCAATAGCTGCTGAGCTGATGGTGGGAAGAAGATTTGCCGCCGCATTGTGAGCGAAAAACAACCTCTGGACCAAGATAAATTGTGTTAAAAATATTCAAGCTGCTACACGCCCCGATACATGTACGCGCACAAACACATCCTACTCGAAGGAATAAAAAAAGTATGCGGTTTATAGTTCAGATCGTAGTTCATAATTCTGCGAAGAGAAAAATATATGGTCAATACAAGTGTCGCTGAGAGTTGAACGAGATATCAGGAACAGCGTTTGTAGTGCTTCTTGTATTTATTTTTTTACTATCAAGCATAGTTCAATATACTCTCGACTAGCGCGCATCACCCTCGCAGTGACATTCAAAAAATTTCAGGCAGAACGAGAAACTATTTGATTATCATGCGGGTCGTTTGTAGAAGGTTTCCCATAAAAATATTCCCTGGGATAATTTTAACCAATATGAGCAACCAGGTAGTACTATTAGACGAACAGTAAAATATCCAATATGGACAACGATAATACTCTTAACCAGTACATATGAACAACCAGGCAGACCTTGCACTGCTTGCAGTGGCATCCAAAGTTTTTCGGGCAGCGAAAATCTAAATAGTACTTTTTTCATGCTGATTCCAGAGTCTGATTTGTGTCTGATTTTAGGAGGCTATGATGCCAGGTCATTTGTATTTAGAAGGTTAATAAAACATCAACTGGGCACTGGTGTGGACCGCCACATTCCAGCGTTTTGACGGATCACAATTATTCCATAGTCCACAAGGGTTTTATTAACTAGACTAAATAAATATGTACATGCTCTACTGTATCGGTTATGCCTATAGTGAATTGGTATCTAATATTGTACAGACATAGTCGGCGACTTGGCTGATGGCTCTCCATCGTCTATAAAAAATAATCCCTGATGTGCATAAAGTGTATATATTTGTATTATTTTCGGTGGACAATTCTATCCAATATGAACATCGAACATCGACAATATTAACCAATATGAACAACCAGGTAGTTTTAGAAAAACAGTGAAATTAACCAATATGAACACCGAACAATGAAAATATCAACCAATATTAACAATCAAGTAATACAGAAGATTGATTTATTTAATATTCAACAACTCGATAGAATACAGAGTATCAGAAATCACTGAATCAGAATACTCATGAAAAAATTCACGTTTGAAAAGAGGCTATCACTGGATTCTCGCAGGGCGCAGGGCCGAAGGCCGCAGGCTAGCAAATCACAGGCTCGTACTGTCTCGCAGTGAAATCCGGGTTTTATTTCAGGCAGAGCGACAATATATTTTTATATTGCCAGGTCGTTTGTAGGTTTTTAAGACGTCAATAGGCCGACTAGCCACTGGCACTGCCCCTGTACACCACCCTCTTGTGTTTGAGTCTTGATAGACCATCACGATTATTCCGTAGTCCACAAGAGACCACAACAGGCTCTAGAGTATTAAATAAATACATGCTGACTGCTGTATATGATAATTTTACAGCCATTCTGACCTAGTCAGCGACTTCTTGGCTGATGGCTTTCATTATCTCTCAACTCTCAAGTCTCAACCTCATCAGCCTCTCAATCGTCCATAAAAATAATACCTGTACTGCTGTGATTACATAAATACATATTTGGAGAGTCAAATTTTTCAGTACACATACTTGGTTGACTAATTTCAGAAGGCTATATAGCCTATGGCCTATGGCATACTGCATAGCCTTCTTTGCTGAAAAATCAAAAACAAACTTGTGAATAGGAACAACGACAATTTTATATATAACCAATATGAACAACTACTACAGTAGGTACTACATAGAGGACAACAGTAATTAACCAATATGAATAGCTATGTAGCACAGAAGCGAGAGGATCTGAGAGAGTACAGAGCACATATTAACGAGCATAGATATATTTTAAAATATTAAGTTAAAGAACCAAACGAAAAACTATATTATTGAAAAATTGGACAAATATTGTGTTACATATTATTTCTATTATATTGCCTTTTAAAAATATTGACTAGTCTATTAATTCCTCACAATGCTCAGAGCTCTGTCAATGCTCACACCTTACGGCCTTCGGCTTATGCCGTACGCCTTACGACATACGTCTTACGGCTATACACCTTGTACAGTTGTACACTGTACAGTTAACATTGGTCAGTGACTCAGTGTACACTGTATTTACAGTGTGTAGTGTGTAAAATTGTAAATACTAAATAGTTAAAATAGATGTGACTGTTGTGCGTACTACTGAGTACTGTGTACTCAGTATGGTGCACCGAGTACTGACTACCGTGTCCACTCAACACTGTACAGACTACAGTCTACAGACGACAGGTATAGTAGTATACACACTAATTACACAGTAAGTCCAGGACTCCAGGACTCCAGCCGTCTCCAGGTCCTAGGACTCCAGGTTTGAGGTCCCAGGAGTCCAGGGTCCAGACTTCAGACGAAGTCCAGACTCCAGAGTCCAATCAACCCGCTGGAGGCTGGCTGTCATCCACCAGGGGACACCGGCCCAATTATTTATTTAGTCTAAGACTCCTAGGCGCTGCGCGATAAAAAAATACTAAAGCATTGTAGTAGCGAACTTTCCTCTTGTAGTCTATATATATTTGATGTAATATGTATGTTGTATGATTGGACGGGGCAGTCATTCACATTGGAAACCAAATGAAACCAACAGTTGTTGTTAGCTGAAACTGATATTCACTGGTCTACACAATTTTAATAATCTTCCTGCCGCTCAAGTGGCCAAGAGCACCTACTCCCTACTCACTACAACTCCACCAGTCCCCCGACCCCTCCCGCCAGTCCCCAATTTTCCACCGTGTGCCCAAAGCCCCAGTCCCCAGAGCCACAGTGAGAACTTTTAACTCACAAGCTAGACTCAGAACTCGGAAGGGAGAAGGCCTGTAAGGCTGTGAGTCTGTGACTCGTGAGGCTGTCAAGCTCAGCTGCGGGCCTGTGGCTCTTTTTCTCTCTACAACAAGTCTACAATTCTACATATGTGGTATGTCCCCTCTCTTTACTCTCTCTCTCACTCACTCTCTCACTCTCTCTCTGACTCTCGCTCTAGGTAGCTAGAGAGTAGTAGACTACTAGGAGTAGAGTAGAAATAAATAGCGAGAGAGTAAATACATAGGAATAACTAGTACATACATACAGCGCCCCAGGACCCAGCCCACAATTCCCCCCAGCGGGCCCAGCGGCCCAGCCTCAAAGCTCAAAAGTTCCTATTCCCCAACGCCTGTTCGTCTGCTGTTTGACCAGTTTGAGACTTTGAGTCGTACACAATATCACACCGTCAGCACTCAGCATTGGAGACTCTGTCATGACCTGTCATTCACTTTTTTATATCCAATACGCCGTCGCAAACGTAAATACTCTAAAACAAAACATTAAAGCATGAAACATAGCTTCTGAAAGTTAAAAACATGAAATCACTAAAATTGCTTCCTCTCTCTGGGAAGTCTATGAAAGGAATCGGTACGAAAATATTCTTATCATAATCTTGTACTATTGATTTGAGGGAACGATAATCTACCAACATGATGTCGGAACAATACAATGAGCTTCATTTGGAAAACAAAGTAATCGGTGGAGATCAAAATGTCACCATCAAATCTGCGCAATATAAAGGTACAGAACATCGTGACGAAAACTTTATCGATATCGATAGTACTAGTGTCGAAGAAGTCGACGTCGACAATAGTACAAAACAGACACCCGTGCAGTCAAAAGCCTGGACGAGATTTAAGGAGTTGGAATTGCGCGTTAATGCTGGAGAATTGATTGTTCTGGACGGTGCTACAGGCACAGAATTGACAGAGCGAGGAGTTAGTGCCGAACAACAGTGGAACGGGTGGCCGGCGCAATTATTCGTACCTGACGTAGTCAGAGACGTACATCGATCATATGTAGACACCGGTGTAGATATCGTCACCACCAATACGTATGGCACAAACCGGCATGTGATCGGCGATGACGGATCGATCTCCAAGGAAAGCCTGGATAAGTCTAATATGCTGGCTGTAGAATTGTGTCGTGAAGCGATCGGTGATGAGAATGTGCTCGTTGCGGGCAGCATGAGTAACCATCCGCCAGCAATTTCCAAAACTGTGCGTGAAGTCTCTGTAGATGATGACAAAAGTATTAATCTAACTGACATAGGCGATTGGCCTACACCCCTGAAAGAGCTCAAAAATTATCGCGAACAGGCATCAAGTTTGGTAGCCGGAGGAGTAGACATCCTTTTCCTAGAGATGGTCAAAGATCGTCTCCATGGTGACCTCCTCGTAACTGCTGCTATTGAGACAGGCCTGCCGGTTGTTATTGGACTCACTCTGACTGTGCTAGAAAATGGTGCCGTGGTGGCTAGAGACGATCACACGTTTGCTGTAGAGGAGATGATACGTCAATGGAGAGTGCACCCCAACGTTGTTGGTTTCTCAGCAATGCATATTAGTGCGAATGAAACTGAAACACACGTGAAAGCCATTCGTTCATACTGGGACGGCTTTATTGCAGCATATCCTAACCAGGGCAAGTTTGTGCCTCCTAATTGGGAAATTTGTGAGCCTATACCTGCCGCTGAATATCGTGAATACGGTATCAAATGGAGACGTGCTGGTGCCAATGCCATTGGAGGATGCTGCGGTATTGGACCCAAGACTATTGGGGAAGTGAAGTCGCTTTCACGAGAAATCAACCAGGCGATTACGCAGGAAAGGCATGTCGCATAACCATGTTATGTGTACAGGCTGATATAAGCACGCATCTTTCTTCTCGAGCAAATTGTTTGAAACGGATGCTGCTCTAGAAAACACAACAAACAAATTGATAATTTTTTCACCAGGCGGGGTAGATACTAAGCGCACTTTCCCTAGATCGTAACACTACAAGATCAGGGATATAAATTATACATATAAGTAGTAGTTGTATTTATTTATGTACTATATATATATATATATATATATATATATATATATATAATTATAAAATCATAATTATAATAGTAAAGGGGAATCGATAACTCCGAAGCTGTATGAAGGTCTGAAATAATTGATTTGAGCAAATTGTACATGATACTTACAATATTGACTAGGTTGCCATGAGGAGATCTTGTGCGGTTATACTCACGAATGAGTTCTCATTTATACAGAAATTTACTACATACAGCCAGGAGTTGTTGATAATAGGCGTATTTATTTCCGGCCAACCACGAAGTCAGGTATAAATATGTCGGTGGGTTTAATTATATCAAGCAAATAACCGCGTATGTCAGAGATGCGAATATGTACAAAACATATCCCAAATGAAGACATGCAGTGGAGTCGAGGCTGCACAAGCAGTACAAATTTGTTTTATTTAGGTTATATAAAAATGTATTGCGTATTCAACCAAGAATAAACAACCCTGAACTCTTCGTCGTAACATGAGGTTGGCTTGTTGTGCACATGAGCATTAGGGCTTGGCTAGACAACGGAACGTCTCAAATAAATCAATCCGTACAACGACAGCGTATTGCGAAAAACTGCACATGCGCACAGTGTATTGTCGGAACGACTCAAATAAATCAATCCGTACAACGACAGCGTATTGCGAAAAACCGCACATGCGCACAGTGTATTGTCAAACGATAAGCACACCGGGACGGTACTATTGATCGCGAAATGATGCATTAGAAATTACTCTAAACATACGGAATAGCTGAATTGTCTAATTGGCAGACAGACTATCATGAGACCATTATTCCATCTCAACATAGGAAGTTATATATCATTCTGACCCCATACGAACTGCAAGCTCAGCTGTCAGGCAAATTTGAATACGATGTCAAGCAGACAATGTTCGGCACGCCAAGTTTGTTTATTTCGCAAATGGTAAGTTGTAGTGGAAGACTGACTAGTAAACGCCGGGTATATAAGCATATGACCACGTATAAGTGCTTATTTGCTCTCCTCTGCCATACGACTCATTGCACTCAACAATGTGTCCATCTCTGCATGTATGCTGTAAGCGAGTGACTTAAGTTGCTTCTGACTGTTGATAACCTCCACACACTCCGTGTAAGGGTTATAGCGGACGGCAAAACTTCTGCTCAGACTATTGCCGAACTCCTTGAGCTTCTTCTTGGCATCCTCAAAACTTTCAGCCACAAAGTATGTGGGCTGGAACTCGGTCACAGGATATTTGGTCAGTGAAGTCGTTTTGGGATCGAAATCTAATAATTTGGGCTTGTCGGTTAAGCAGTACTCTAACTCGCCGAACGAGGACAGTAGACCCGCCCCATATGCCCTAATCTCATCGCCTTCCCTACATAGCCCAAACTCAATTGTAAACCAATAACATGTTGCTAACGTTTCGATATCTGAATCACTCACACCCAGAGACATTAATCCAATTTCCTGTGAGAAAGCCGCGAAATCGGGATCGGCGAATAGTGGGACGTGTCCTAATAACTCGTGGGCCACATCGGGCTCAGGAGTGTAGAATGGTTGTGAATGGTGGCGTACGTATTGTGTGCTGTGGAAGACCCTGAAGGCTAATCCATTTAAGAAATCTCGCGATGATAGTAGGCCGGCAACCGGTCGAAGGCGGAAACCGGTTTGTGAGTGTAGGAAATCGGAGATGTCTTGTAATTGAGGGATATTGTTCTCACCATAACCGCAGTACTGTTCAAGCTGTAGATAGAAGTGTGTACAAAGTGAGCCGAATGAGTAACGAGCACATTAAAATAAGAATAAAGTAGA
Organism: Sphaeroforma sirkka; assembly: GCA_001586965.3. Taxonomy (NCBI): domain Eukaryota; class Ichthyosporea; order Ichthyophonida; genus Sphaeroforma; species Sphaeroforma sirkka. The sequence goes on from LUCW03000279.1 coordinate 14,735, forward strand.
CACTTGTAAATAAAATGCACAACATAGCAAAATGCGCACATAATTCATGTCAACACATATCACTGTAAAAATGAACATGTGTATTCACAGTTTCTTTGCAAAAACCGATCAGAGGAGCACGCGGTCATTTAACATACCAAGGGAAGCGCCTTAACATGCTCTTTGCATGCGTGTGTAGGGTAAAGATCCGTCAATCTCTTGTACACCTTTCCCCAAGTTTCGATCTCGACGTCAGTGTATTCTACTCGAGGAATTTTTTCTCCGCTGCAAAAAAGGTGCACTACCCATTAGGAGATGAAATGATAGTAAAGAGCCGTATCCATCATAACGAACAAGAAGTGTGGAGCTAAAATACAATTAGTAGAACCACAATTATTAGTAGAACCGAACACGATATACAGAAATGGCAGTACCTCGACCAGCAACCGTGCAATTGAACATTCTACTAGTTACAAATGACAAATTTCCTCTAGTACAAATAAAAGGGACGAAAATCATACTGTAACAAGTATTAAAACCTGAACATATCACATAACCACACAATGCCCCTATACACGCACAGTCCTTCGTATATGCTTGTACAAACACACAGATAAAAATGTCACATACTGTTTGTAGGAAGTTGCATTTTCGGTGATAGCACAGCGGCGTTTGCGGTACTCCATGTCCGAGAATCCAGGATGATCAGCCTTCAACTCTTTTCCGAATTCCAACGTGTGTGTAGCGAAACGATCCAGATCGCTAATCTTCTGCGGGAACCAGGGGGTGTCTGCAGTCTCTTGGTTTCCAATGATAGTCACGGTATCACAGATCTTCTCCAAACCCGCACGGATACTGTCCATGTTATCCATGTTCGCGGTTTGCATCACATCTACGAAGAAATCGAACTGGTCCTTCTCCTACGTTATAAACCAGAATCGAAGACGATGCGACAGATGAGTATTGATATAGCTCAGTCCTTAACTAACAAATTAATAACCAATGACTGTCATGCGAGCAACAGAAGTAATGTATTCGTATCGGGGCTATAGTGGTGTTTTCAGATTCCGTTAAGGCCGTAGAATACATCGACCACATTTTGACCGAATGCAGAACATTTGTTATATCGCATACCTGATAAATCCCAACCATTAGTTGCCGTCGATTTTTCACACACAGCCTACTCACCTGCAACACATTACCTGCGATGCTACGAAAGCCATTATAACACGGATGCAAGCGTTTCAAAATTAAACTCGACCATTGTCACTCATATACCCGACGCACACACTAGCGATAACCCCCATAGAATGGTTAGGTATATTAACATTAACACTTACCAAAGCAGACGGACGAGACTCGATATGAGCCAAGGTCAGGCCCTCCTTAGAGAAGAAGCCCAGAACATCCGCTAGAATGCCTACTCTCTCCTTGCAGGAAAGGATCATAGACACGCGCTTGGGGCGATTGAGCTCCAGGTATGAAGAGCCAGAGCTGACTTTGGAATCTTTTGCTTCTACCATCTTGGAATAAGAATACGAATTGGAAATAGGATAACAACTAGTAGGCGTTCTGTTTGTAATGCAGAAGTGTTGAGTGATCGACTATGTGTTGACTGTCCCCTTTTATAGTCGTTTGATATTTTAGTTGATTCAAATTTGTCCTACAAATAACATGAGTTTCGACGAGTAATTCACAACGTTGTTGCGAGCATTCCTTATTACATCATGATGTGATCCCATCGTTTTAAGAAAAAGCTTTCTCATCTGGCCGTGTCAAAAAAATCATGCGTTGATACAAATAGCCCCTGTAACCTGTAGGTCATCCTTGTTGTCAGAACTGAGAACTAAATATTTACTATCTCTTCATCATACACAAGCAAGCCGCAAGGTACTACATATGAAATATTGAAATATTGAAAAGCTTTACGTTGAATTTCGTCCATTGTCCAATAATTGCTGGCGTGCACTAGTTTCACCACCAATCATAAAAGATAGGCAGCGTCATCACTATTCTAATTATAGATTACTCGGATTCATTTCGAGCAAACAGAAGTCGGTACTATCTATGTATGGTGCACACAATGAGAAACCGGGGTCTTCCGGACACCTATGTTCAGGAGTAAGGGACACCTCGAAAAGATTACTCAAATCGGGTTTTCTCAACGGATTTGGGCTTATCTCATCGTCGTAGAGCTGGTTCATTTTTTGATACGACCAATATTTCAAAAAACTTTTTATTATTATTTAGCCATACACCCAAAATCGACCTATTTGAGGCTAACGAAGGTGTTGCAATATCGATAGAGCTTCAAACTCTTCGGATTTGGACTCCCTACCAGGGATTAATCCAGGAAAACAATTCTCAGAATATTCTGACGGTCAATATTCGAAGCAGAATTTTCAAATAAAGCTATATTCAGCTTGACATTTTGAAATTTTACAATTTTGGAAATTGGCCAAGGTGGTGACCCAGATTTCTGGCGCACGAAATTTAGTGATTTGGCCAAATGTTTTATTGCAATTTTGGATAGCTCTCCAAAAGCCAAATGCTTTGGGCCAAAATTTACAAAAGTTTATCGGTTGGTTCAAAAGTTATGGACGTTCAAAAACAGACCATTGTGTGCACCATAATACGTAACGACAATGACTCAATTTTTAGACACATACTTCACTATGCGTCACTGATTACAATACCGTATGTTTCCAGTTAAATATGTAGCTCAAATAGATTCGAACAGACATCGTATGCGTGGATTGACGTGAGGATACCCGATACATACGTCAAATGTAAATACGTTGTTTTGAAAGGTTCATTACATATATTTCGCTTAAAAGAACGGAACATTTTAGCCAAAAACAATCAGCTATATTCCACGTTAGCGCATGTGGTGCATAATTCGATACACGGGTATAACAACCGGAATGTACCGAGATGTCGCTTCAAGTATCATACTAGCATAGTATCGTACGCAAAACACGATTTTTCATAGGCAGTGCAAACTTTGCACTTGTTTTTGAATCATTTAAATATGGTACAAACGACCCATTTGCAATACAACGTTTTCAGTATAGTTGTATATAGAGACATCTGTGTTGTTATTTTTTTAGCAGTAAATGATATTCAGTGTTCTGATTGAATTTATTATTTGAAACTCTTCTGAAAATGAATGGAACATATCAGCAATTTCTCTTTTATCATTCATACTAGCGTTTATATAACAAACAAATACATACATGCATACATACATATATATATATATATATACATACATACATACATACATACATACATACACACACACACACACACACACACATACATATATATATATATATATATATATATATATACATATATACATATACATACATATACATATTATACAAATATATACATACAGTTCAGGATGTGTATGTGTATTATATTATATATATATATATATATATATATATATATATATATATATATATATATATATATATATATATATAATATATATATATATATATATATATATATATATATATATGTTTTGTGTTTGTGTTTTGTGTGTGTGCAATATAAATGTGTATAAATGTAGATGTATTATATATATATTTAAAATGGATTGTGTTTGTCATGCACATATTTATTTATGTTAATACACACACAACGCGCACACACACACACACACATATATATATATATATATTGCGTTTATAACTCATTACACGTCACATTTATGTATGCACAAGTATATGTAGATGTACATGTATGTATACGTATATATATATATATATCTTCATATATTTATATATTTTATGTATGAATGGATATATATATATCATATACATATATATATATATATAAATATATCAATATGCATCAATATATATATATATATATATATATATATATATATATATATACATATACGCATACATATGTACGAATATGAATATTTGTTTCAAGTTTTATAGTTGATATATATATATATATATTTATAGATATAGATATAGATATATAGTTATATAGATATATATATATATTACATATTTATTCACACGTATGAATACACAATGTATCTATAGGTAGAGATATAATTCGGAGTCAACAAATGTGTTTGAATTATATATATATCTATATATATATATATATATATATATATATATATATATATATATATATATATATATATATATATATATATATATATATATATATACATGTATGTATGTATGTACCAGCGAATGTACTCATACGTATATATATGTATATCAGTGCATGTTTAATATATATATATATATATTTATGTGTGTGTGTGTTCCAGCGGATGTACGCATACTTATATATATATATATATATATGTATATCAGTGCATGTTATATATATATATATATATATATGTGTGTTCGTGGGTGTGCAAGTGTGTGCGTTTTTATACATTTCTAGCAATATATATCATTTAGGTGTGTTTTGCTTGGATGTTAATGTTTGTATAAAACTACTCACACATGATCACACAAAAATACATATGTAATTATCTAATCGCGACAGCACTCAAATTCTATCAAAAGATACGAGAGGTTTTTATTATGTCATATAGCAGGCACTACTGTCAGAGCCTTCAGTAGCTGATTAGAGAACTCCATGGTATCGATCGATCCTGAAGGTGCTATTGATGTGTTGCAGTAGCGATTTTGGGTGCTAGTGCAGTGGAGATTGCGAAAACTTGCACTGCGCAGTATAAAATGATCTAACGTTCATCATACATTAAAATTCAGTATTTATTCTAGGGTAACGCATAACCCCTTCTTACCACCGTCTTTAAATCGGGTGTTTAGGTGTATTGGAATGACTTTTACCGAAACGCCTCTCACATTAAACACACCGGGTACATCTATATTAATCAAATCCGAAAACTTTCTATACGCAGGATCGAAATGATCCGATTATTCAACGGGTTTTCAAGGTCTATGAAAAAAACACGACCACGGTCATTAGATCTAAAATGCGATAAAGAAAGTGTTGAAGAATGACTTAAACCACAGCGTATGAAAACCGTCAACCATCGAATATAATAAACGAGAAGCGCGTGTCATTCTCACAACACTACGAGTAACTATTTAATCCAAATCCGAGTCACCCTATTCCTCCTGTACAACTCCGGGGTGCCGTTTACAACCCCTACCATATGAACCGTGCCAGAGGGGTGCGTGTAAGTGTGTATGTGTGCGTTCAACATGTCCCACTCAGTACGGTCGGTCTCGGCGGTCTGATCGCCTATCCTCCCGATCTCTATCTCTGCCACCATAACCACCAGCGCCACCACCACCACCACCACCATATCCGGAATTACCGCCGCTGCCTCTGTCATAGTAGCCAGAGTTTCCACCGCTTCCACGGTCGTTGTACCCGGAGTTGCCCCCACTACCCCTGTCGTAGCCGCCTGAGTGTCCGACGAATAGAAATGGGATGTGAATTAAACACAACCGCTGATGTAGGCGTAGTGTGATTCATTGTGTATAGGAGGGATTCATACACAGTTCGAGTGTACCTGCGTATCCGTATGTTTTTTTATGGGTCACTTTATATCTATACATTAAAATTACTACGATTGTGTGTCAAGCTCCCGATTAAAAATAAGGCAAATGGGAAAATGGCCATCGTGTCAGACTAACTTCCCTAGAGATATACAAGCACCTATACGACAATCAACGCCACAAGAATAAATCTCGCAAACAAAATAGAACGGACACAATACCGATCTGCACGGGAGATTTGCATAAAAATTATTTACAATCCTACTAAATTGACGCACGATATGCAGCTACATCGCGCATATACCAGTCATCACGCAACACCGATTCTATTTCAAAACCTAGACGAAGTACTGCGTATCCCACCACCATAACCTACATTCAAGTCACTATCAAACATACCATCCACTCACAGCTGGATGAATCCTCGCACAATATACAGCTGCAGCTCACATACTCGTCTGAACAAACATACCTCCTCGACCACCACCGCCTCTGCTACCGCCGCCCCTGCCGTAGCCACCTCCACCTCCACTTCCACCCCCGGGTTTCGGTGTGCCACATTTGTTGCATTCTGTTCGCTTGGCGAAGTTACTGTTTCCACACCTATTTTAGAATAAAATAAAAAGAAAAGTTTGCAATTTCAAATTAGGCATAAATCACTTTAAAAAACTGTTTTTACCACTCGTGTGCATTGAATAGGAAGTATGCAAAGCCAGGACAAATCGCGCCCCGAATCTGGACATGACTAAAGAATCGTCAAGCCAAGACAGCGAAAAAAAACATATGTATCTTGGCTAGAGACTGCCAGACCTCTAAGAGAAACAAGCGATCTGCCATTATATAGGCCTAAAAAACAAACAACAACTATAAATAGACGCATCTTAAACGGACCCCACGGCCACCGCCACCGAACCCAATCTCTGGCTTAGGGGTTGGCCCGATAAGAGATTTCCTATTTCTGACTGTCACAAATACAGGCATACTGTAAGAGATTGCCACACTCCTTGCCACAATTTAAGCGACTGTCAGAAGTAAGGCACACGTATAAGATACACTGATACTTAACACTTCCAACAACCCGATTTAACCTCAAATTTCGATCACAAACACGTGATACAGCCGATAATCCCACATAATCCAAAGGCCCGGACATACCCTGAATTCGGGCACATCCAATCGTCCGCAAAACGGCCGCCGCCGCCACCACCCCCGCCCCCGAAACCACCACCACCTCCACCTCCAGGTTTGGGAATGCCACACTTATTGCATTTGAAGCGTTTGGCAAAGTTCACGTTACCACAATCAGGACAGTTCCAGTCCTCACCGCCGGGGCCACCGCGCCCACCACCACCACCGCCTCGGCCCTGGTTGGGAATAGAGATTAAAAACCGTATGGTTGAGAGATCAGGATAGCATATCGTCCGCGAATTTGTATATTTATCAATGTATACATACATAGATTTGGACTAATTAGAATGGGAAGTAGATGACGCTGCACATCTATGTTGTATCGGCGATGGTGCAAAATTTGGCGCTAGAGGACAAAAAAAAAACATTGGATGGCAAAAGTCCGTACAGTGGTTACCCCGATAGCAACTAGGATACGAGTGATCACAACGAAGTGATCTGGACCAAGTAGAATGTATTTGTATGTATATACCCTCCCGAGAACGCAATGAAAAACATATTTAACCATGATCAAAACGTTTTATGACCTAGTGCATTGAGAATACGTCGACTTAGGCCGGTCATGTGCATAGTTACTGCTAAATACTGCATCTACACACCAACCTTCCGAAAGGAACCAAATCTCACACTTTGAAAATGATAATGACAGCTAGAATATAGGCAAGAATTACAGTCGTAGCCGAACAGGGAGACAACCGTACATATGCACACGACAGCAAAAGCCTACACTGTTCCTATGTGGTATTCGTATACCTAGAGCTAGACTAAATACATCGATGCCGCATATTGACCAGAACAGCATCAACTTTATCTACATAGACACTTAACTGCAGCCAATACAACATCAGGGCTAAAGCAAATCTATACACGAAGCATATCGTCCAGTAAACAGACATATATACACTTGACCACCGAATCGCAAGCGTCCACAACATACCCCCCCACGGCCACCACGACCACCTCCACCACGACCCCCACCGTCCCAGGCTTTCCTCTTTGCAAGCGCAACGGTCAGAACCATATCTGTATCGGCAAATTTCTTGCCTGATTTGTTGGAAGCATAAGGTGAGTATAACGCGGACTGCTTCTTTGTAATATGCACGTGCGACACAACAACCCTATACCAGATCGGCAAATGACAATCTCTTGCGTGTTTCAAAAGTGATGTGGAGTGGAGTGAATGCACGAAAACCGGTATACTACATGACATGCATGAGCAAAACACGAACACTTTGGGGCCAACACCATATCCGTATCGGTCGTGGAAAGGCAGACGAGTTGAATGAATACGGCTGTAAAGCTCGCAAGAGGGATGAACTACACATCCGGCGCACAGTGGTCAATGATATATTCATCTCGGCGAAATTTTTAGTGTGTCGTTGGTTATGGCAAGTGAATTGAATCATATTGCTGCAGTGTTACATACACTGCCGATCATGATGTATGCGTACATAAGGTAAGAGAACAAGAACTCATCATCAGTACTAGACGCACTCGACAATAGTGCGATGAATAGGCCTCGTCAATGGCATATATGCACAAACAAACAAATGCGCTAACAAACCCCAACAAAGGTTTCTGGTCTGGTATAACAATCTAGAGAACAGCAATATACCCTGTGCATTCACTTTTAAATTTTCCAATTTACTCTGCAATCATGGTTGACAATTCACAGCACACACACACAAACACCTTGAAAAAATATAGAACATACCGTTAAACCACTCAATCGCCATTGGTGCCGTGGGAGGGTCATCGTAAGTTACAGTACATTCTCCCTTTCCTTCGCCTGTCTCTTTGTCTGTGTACATCCAGATTTTCGGCTCACGCTTGCCTTTATCCCACTGTGAGACGAGTGACCACAAATAAGTGAATAAATGTCACTGTACATGAATTAAATACAATATACAACGCTTATATATTATATATATATATATATATATATGGTACACTATAATATATATATATATATAGTACACTATAATATATATATATATATATATATAAACAGATATATGTCCATTATATATACATTATTTGACTAGGTATATGATGTATATGTATATATATATATATATATATATATATATATATATATATATATATGTATGTATATATATGTTTATATATATGTTTATATATATATATATATGCATATATATATATATATATATATATATATATATATATATATATATATATATATATATATCACCAATCACAACACGTCATCATCACATCAACCATCATATCATATCCATATGCGTACGGACGCACGCACATATACATAATGTATATATGCATGTATGTATATATATATATAATACATTGTTGAATGTAAAAATATGCAAATAATGAAAATGTATAAACATAAGGTATGGGTGCATGTATAATCCGTATGCAATGTTGTTCGTATATGGTTATAGTTACGTTATGTTGTGCATATGTGTACGATATATGATTTATTAATACATATTGATTGTTATTTTATGTATAGCATATATATGTTACATATTGCATATTGGGATATGTATATATATATATTATAATAACATATATATATATGTATAATATATATAATAACAATATATATATATATATTAATAATATAACAATATTCATATATATAATATATATATTACATGCATGCATATTAGCCGTATAATTGCAGCATACATATTATAATACCATATATATATAACATATATAATATAACTCATATACGCATCAATATGTATATGTTTTTGTTTTGTTTTTTATATGCATACGCGTATGCATTGTATGTGCGGACATATATATATATACATATATGTAATATATATATAATATATATATATATATATATATATATAATATATATATATATATATATATATATAATATATATATATATATATATATATATATATATATATATATATATATATATATATATATATATATATATATATATATATATATATATATATATATATATATATATATATATATTTATACGCGTTTCAGCATTCAATATTGAGCGATTATCATCGGATCGTGCGATAGAATTCCGTCGTATATCTAACGTACTACAAAACATGCAAACTAAATACAACGCAGAACACGCATTTTAAATTACCTTGATGACACCGATTTGACTGAAGAATTTATTGATCTCATCTGCTGTGACATTCTTGGGCATACCCTGAATATATATCGTATCTTCTTGTGTCTCCATGATGTCGCGTATATATTTACCTGTACAAACCTCCTATCATTACACAGATAATATATACTATACTACAAGCTTTAACCTCACGCCTACACTTTTATATGCATAAATACCATTATACTTTCACTGCTTCCACCTTCCATAGATCTGTTGGTATGCCGCATGCGAATATGGTACGTAAACGCATGTCATCGGACTTTATTTCATATGTGTTCTCGTTCCGCTTTACGTTTATCCTGATGAAAATATTATACGTTTTCAACAGCCAATCCGATCTCGGTATTTACCGTATAGTGCTAAGGCGGGAAATTGTATTGTACTAAAACATCCTCCTCAACAAAACTGAGTTTGTGCACAGTTGGGGACTTGTGTGGACTGTGGTTCATCGTAAGAATTGGAGAATATGTAAATATTGCGGTCACTTTTCAGGTCTTGGTGTGTTTAGGTCTCTTGGTGTGTATGCATAAAAGTCTTTTCGATTCAGTGGTCGAATTTGATCTAATGGGTGACGTAACTATGCCCTATAATGTTGTCGAATGGACCATAATTGACCACATTAAAATAAAGATCATAAATATCATAGTCAACTCAGGAGGAATGACTATTTATGAGTATAGTAAATATATGTAATATAGTATACATATTTATTGCTAAATAGTAAATACATAATGATACGTGTATAGTAAAAATATCTCTATAAATAATAAGTACATAATATTATATCCCTATTAGATTATATATATATATATATATTTATATATATATATATAGTCATATTTCTACTACAACAGTTTATAGCAGAGCTGAATGTATATATATATATATATATATATATATACATATAAATAAATACACGCGCAGTCTCGGAGATCGATTATTATTAAACATCGTTGCCATAGCCAGATCCTCATGCTACGAGTCAACTGAGAAAAAAATATCTCCTGCTTTACACAAAACAATAACGAATATAAATACATTTTCGTGACTTGGCGGCGCATGGCGTGTTAAGTTACGCCATGGAGACGAATAATGGACACAGTTAAATCCATATAGGTCCTACTAGATATATGCATATCAGTCATTATATAAACTCAATGGAACACCATGACAGACTCTCTGTTTGACGAGTTGTTTGCGAATCTTAGCAATGAGGAAATAATGAGAGAGTAAGTTGCGTGTGAAAAACACACACACACACACACACACACACACACACACACACACATATATATATATATATATATATATATATATATATATGTGTGTGTGTGTGTATAATGTGTCTGTGTGTCTGTGTGTGCGTAAAAACTATATATATATATATATATATATATATATATATATATATATATATAAATATATTATATATACAAATATATATGTGTGTGTGCGCGTGTGTATGTATATATGCGTGCAGTTCCGCAGTGAAGGATTGTCGGGCTGTGCTTGATGTGTAGCAGGGCTTGCTCCGAATTCTATTTCGATCACGAAAAGATCTAGTTTTTTATGAGCACGATGATGTCTCCGTTGTCTCCAGGCAGCTTCTCTACATAAGCAATTAATAACTTATATGTGTTCAAAGATACCTATTATATATATATATTGGTATATTGTTATACTGTTATATTGTTATATTGTTATATTGTTATATTGTTATATATTTATGTTGTTATATATATTGTTATATATATTGTTATATTGTTATATATATGTTATATATATATATTGTTATATATATATGTATATATATTGTTATATTGTTATTTCTTTATATATATATATATATATATACCTATTATATATATATTGGTATATTGTTATACTGTTATATTGTTATATTGTTATATTGTTATATTGTTATATATATATTGTTATATATATTATATATATATTGTTATATATATATATATATATATATATATATATATATATATATATATATATATATAAGTACATATTTATACATAAATATATATATACGTGTTATATATATATCTTCATTTGTACGATTAGTCATGTTTGATCCATGTATAGAACTATACTGCGATGCATGGACAGATCTTTCTTAATTTGCTCGAGATCGTGTCAATAATGATTCTTGCCCATGCCGCTTGTTGTCACCACGTATTCCCATATGGCCTTGGTCTGTAGGTTGAAACCTTGCGTTGAATGGTTTAATCTGATTTCATTCCCTCATGTATGTTGATATTGATATTCTTTTTTTTTGCAGGATTGGAGCAGTATGCAAATCAGAATTATCAGCTAAGCATAGCATTGGGCCGAGTCAAGCAGAAACTCCGATTGACCGAAGATCACCTGATCAAAACGCGCGATCGTGTTTTGGATCTGCAACGGGAGAACAATGCATTGAAAATAGCACGGAAACGTACCGAGGATAAGAACGAATGCTTACAAGTATGTTTGTGCCTTATACTTGAAAGCGTACTATCCTACTTTTGAACGACTTTACTACACTTCTGGTGTGCTTCCATTTAAAGTATACTTTCTGCCTGTAGCTTGTACATTCGCTGCCACACGTTCATTCCTGAGATGCACCCGTGCTCGGCTTTATTCGGTTTAATAGCATACCAGATGACATCAGGTAGTTGGCAATATAGCACATAGTCTCGCGCATATTCTCCCGTAGATGTACGTACACCCGATCGTACCATTGCATTATATATATATATATATATTCAGTTTCTATTTATGGACTTACTGGTATACAGCGGATGCTTCCTATCACTAAATATGCTTGTTCGTTGATGAATCACTTAATGCTGACTGATGAATATCTCCCATCGAATAGGCAAGCGGCCTGCTGACGAAGCGGTGTCTGTCCATGACCGAGACGCACTTGCAGTCTGTGCTTGCGATGATTGAACGGGGTTTGTCGGCTGATATCGAGGAACAACCAGGTACAGATCACTTGGATTAGTTGTGAATGTACGCGTTCTGAAAACTATTATGCGATGTGATATGCTGCATATAATCTTAATTTTGGGAAGGCGCGTTTCCATATGAACCTGTGGTGTGCATCATTCTATTGTGTATGCTACTGGATAGGGCGAAAGTACGGAGGGGCGAATGCAAATTACACATTCATTTTAATATTCGCATATACGCATACACATACTACTATATGCCAAAGCGGATGTAAAAACAATCAATTCTGTACATCGCATATACAGACACGAAATTATCTATACATACGTATATATCCAGCAGTGATACATCAATACGTCACTTTATACACCTACGCTTCGAATCAGAACTACGTCTCACGAAGTACGAAAAAAAATAGGCGCAAACACCTTGCTTTCTTTCTTATCTTGTTTTTTTTTACTCCTGACACGACATCATAGAAGACCCAGCTCCCACGGCTGTGTTGCGTCATGATCGTCTCAAGTACGATACGAGGCCTCATCAACGGCTAAGTAAGGCGTTCGTCGAGACAAGGTACTCAACTTTAACACATATACATACATATACACCACACACACATACACACACACACATCATATATATATATATATGTATATATATATATATATATATATATACATATATATATATATATATATATATATATATATATATATATATATATATATATATATATATATATATATATATATATATATAAATACAAATATACATAATATGTATATATATATATAAATTTATGTTTATATACTATGTATTTATATATATATATATATATAAATAATATGTATATATATATATATAAATATATTATTATATACACCTATATATATATATATATATTATAGATATATGTATAAACATATACCTGATATGTATAAACATATACTGTACATGTGTACATACATATTATAAACTGGTGTCTCATATCATTCCTACACATTTCTTTATTCCTTCCCCAAACATTGAACAAGCTAAGCGTGCCAATACTGTCTTCTCACCCAAGTCGTGCACTCCGTGCCTCTACTCTTTCCCGCCGCTTATGTCGATTGTACGTGTTCCGTATGTCATTTTCATCTCTTCCCTAGGTCATCTACTATGTGCATTCATTCATTTCAGCTATTTATTTTGCTGGAACTTGCAGTATGACACTGAGTGAGAATGAGGCGGATGACCATCTCACCGACCTTCCGGGAGACGACTACTACGATGATCAGCATATCGTGGCAGGCGCGAACATACAGGCGCCGACCTCATCTGCTACCCACGCACCGCTCGTACAAGCGCACAGGTATGTCTCCAGGATATGAGATTGTTCCTTTGTGTCTATATATGAGACTGTTTTGTGTCTTTGTGTGTTTATATTCAACTATATGGATGGGAGTTTGCTTTTAGTTTTTTTTGTACACAGAAGTATATGCTAGTGTGTTTTCGGGAGACGACTGTGTTGACGACAAGTGCGTTGCGGCATACGTGAGCATGCAGGGGTGGCAGGCGCGTTTGCCACTTCCACATCTCTCGCACAAGTACATACTTGGTCATTGAGAGTACGAATTACATTCATGAACGTCTGTATTTCAGCGGAGACGTATTAATATTCGTTATATTTGGCCTCGATATTTACTTTCATACCATACCATATCATATCACACACCACCCCATATTAAAAATTCTGAGGGCTAACAGTATCACATCAAATGTGCGTTTGTGCAGCGGCGAGGGATCTAGCAGTGCCACTCGTAAGACGCGAAACGACGACTCGTTTGTGTTTTCGCAGGCCATTCCAGGGTCATCCCCCAGGCCGAGCGAGCATGATCAGACCCAGGCACGTGTGCACAGAGAGCACGATCATCTGGAGGCAGATACAGATATGGACATGCCTCTGCATGGTTCGCTGCACGATGGCAATGCCGCGTTGTACGGGAGCGAGGAGATGCGCGAGGACAGTGACTACGAGGCGTACAGCCGGGTCATCGACGGACACAAGGACAGCGATAGCGGTAGCAGCTGCGATAGCAATGAGAGTGTGAGCGGCGACTGCGATGGGGAGATGGACGATATGATGCGGCGCGCGAAGAAGAAAGGCCCGTTGAACGACAAGCGCATTAGCGCTATGAGTGAGAACATGAAGAGTGAGAACTCGTGTATGCGTGACAGGGGCGACCGATGGAGTACAGCGGAGTACAACCGGAGTAATGCGGGAGCAGGGCTGAGCTCCAAGGGGCATGACCTGGGGCCTGGCTCAGAGGCGACCGTGGAGCGCAAGCTGAGTGATCCGTTGCCTAGCAGCGATGCGGAGGAGGACGAGTTTCACGACAGACACGCGGAGCGAGACAGGTACGCATACAGAGACCAAGAAGCGAGCAAGAATGCGGTGCTCCAGGAAAGCCTGGAGGCTAAGCGCAAGAGCTTGGACTCGTGGAATGCGACCCGCAGACGCAGGAGTTGTGGGAGTTTGGGGCGATTGGGCGCGAAGAGAGAGCGGCCGAGACGACGGCAAAGCGGTGATTTCAGTGATCGAGGCTTGGCGGGGAGTAGAGCTCTCGGCCAATCCGATCGCTTTGACGCGGCCGTTGCCATGGAGACTGACGAGAGTAAGGAGTCTGAACCTGTACACACCGCAGTGGAACTCGATGCGCATGCGGATGGGGCTGATGCTGTGACTGTGAATGGGTCTGTTAGTATAGGCACGGGACACTCTACGGGTGATCATGATAAGCATGCAGAAGGTGACCACGAGAAGCATGCGGAAGGTGACCATGTCAGACATGGTAGGAATGGGCGCAGGACTGTACATAACAGCAGGGTGCACGAGTACAAGGGCGTGATGGACTCTACGATAGAGAACGCACGGCGAGCGAATGTGATTGTGAGTGATAGCGAGAGCGGCATCGAGAGTGAGAAGGAGAAAGAACGAGAACGAGCGCACAAGAAGAAGGAAGAGGAGAAGATCCGGAAGGATAAGGACAAGGCCAAGGCTCGGACCGAAGGGGAGAAGAAAATGAAAAATACGACAAATACGGGAGAGAATACGACCAATGAGACGGATAATACGACACGTGAGGAGAGGAACAAGGGCGGGCAGGAGAACACCAATACAATCGCAGGGAATACGGCCGGCAAGAACGGAGAGACTGGAGTAGAATATTCCGGGAAGGAGAATCATACGACAGGCATGAACGGTATGGCTGGCGATGAGGAGGCTGTCCATACGACAAAGAAGGTCGGAAATGAGACGGTGAATCTCGCTATCGAGAACCAAAATGTGATTCCGGCGGCCGCGGATATTGTTGAAGCAGGAAACAATGCGGGCAGTGACCTGACTACCAATGACGAGGATAAACGAGGTAGCGACCGTGGACGAGAGGAGCCAAAGACCAGTACCAGCGTGACTGTGCTTGACACTGAGTCAATGGACGTCGACGCCTACTCAACGTTGACACTCAAGGAGCGTTTGGCCCAGCAGCAGGCGATCTCGGGTAGGTCGAACGTTAGAGCTTTTGCGGTATAATGCTTTGGTTTGATGTGTACTTATACCTATAGGGTGCATACAGTCAGACACTGCCTTGAAGGGTGCCTTCACATATCAGAATCGAATTGAGTTTATTTTCGTTAACTATTCTCACGCTAATTTTGTACTGCACAGGCAACTCTTCTGTGGCACCGCATAAAGACCATAGCAGCAGAAGCAGTCGAGTTCTGAGCAACATTGACAAGGTAAGACATTGCGAATGGACTTTTCCAGTGGCCGCAACAAGCCCGGCGCAATCGTAGTGCACTTGTAGTAAGGTTTCTATAACAAAATCTAGGATCAGTTTCAATGTGCATCCGTACTACACCGTCTGTAACACTTAGAGGCATGTTCAAAGTGCATATGTAGTAGGGCCTTCATAACAAACATGTTGAATGAGTAGAGCATCTATAGCCCTCGGGTACATTGAAAGATTGACTTCACCATCACCTAGTATACTAAAGCAAGAATATAAAATACATATTTATGTGATATATATATATATATGTGTGTGTGTGTGTGTGTGTTTGTGTGTGTGTGTCCGTGTCCGTGTCCGTGTCCGTGTCCGTTTTCTTGTGCTTGTGCGTGTGCGTATGCACGTGCGTGTGTGTTTTAAGTGTCTGCCTCTGCCTCTGCCTCTACCTCTGTGTTTGTATTTGTCTGTGATTTGTTTGTGTTTGTCTGTGATTTGTTTATATTTGTGTATGTGTTCGTGTGTTGTTTGTATTATGTTTCTGCGTGTATGTGCGTGTTTGTGCGTGCGTGCGTGTGTGTGTGTGTGTATGTATGTGTATAGTATGCGAAAGTATTGTACAAAGACTTAACAGTAGTTTTATTTTAGCTTGAAACCTGTGGTTGTTCCTGTTTATATTAAAATACGTACACCTTTGCATACACACGTACTGTATTGTGTCAATGTCGTGGCTTTACGAGTGTTTTACTTTCATAAGCCTGCAACAAGACTCACTATTTAAGTGTTATTATTTCTTCCAAAGCTTACAATATGTCATATGGTTTTACTTCCAAGTAGACGACTCATAGACTTCGGAGGGAGACGCCGCCCCCAGCCAGACCAACATTAGTCGAGGACGAAGACCATGGCAAACGCAGGTTTGTTAGTTGGATAACAATGAATCGTTCTCAATTATTATTGGCCATTTACATTGATTCATGGTGGAATATCAATTATCATCATAATTTTTTATTTCTATTATATGTATCTTTATTATATATATCTCTATTATATATATATATATATATGTATATATATGTATGTCTGTATATATGTATGTATGTATATATATGTATGTATGTATGTATGTATATATATGTATGTATGTATGCATGTATGTATGTATGCATATATGTAAATGTATAGGTTGATGTAGATGTAGATATATATATATATAAGTTATAGTTATTGTTGTTGTTGTTGTTGTATACATATTTATAATATATATATATGTAGATATATATATATGTATATATATATATATATATATATTAATGAGTATAATAATACAACCCACCCGTATTCTAAGTGTTGGCATTTTAGCTTCTGCAAAACATTCCATTCTTTATATATATATATTTATATATATATATATTTGTGTCTGTATCTGTGTCTTTGTCTTGTGACTTTTGTCTGCGTCGGTATGTATGTATGTACGTATTTATACATGTATTTATGTATGTATGCACATATATACATTATATTTGTGTATATGCATATCCACATCCGTGTCTAAATGTACCCGTGTATTTATCTATACACACGCATATTTGACAATTCTTTTTTGGATCCATATTTACTATTGTTCATCCCTTCTTGTGGCGCTTCGTTCAGACCGCGACGTAGTGTCGCGAAACGGAAGTCGTACGTAGAACCTCCGCTCAATAAGAAACTTAGAAGGGGCATGGAGCACACCTTTGGGACAGCACCCAAGAGCCCCACAAGCAAGGTCAAGCAAAAGCGAACCAGCGCCGAAAATACTGAGAACAAAAACCCCTCCCTTTTTACCGTGACAACATCCGCGGCCACACATTCCGAGCCCTCAGACGACAATAGGAGGAATACTACTACCAACACACATACACACACGGATACTCAGAAGAACTTTGGCACCCGAAGTACTATAGAGGCGAATGTCAATGAGCAAGTGAGAGAGGGGGCAGATGTCACAGAAAGTGATTTAGTAAGGCAGGCCCGTGCAAGCGGCCCATTACGCGGTGGTGAAAAGCCTGCGGGAAAATTGAAGTCCGCCATGGTCAGGGTGTGTGTGCGAGCTACTATGTGTGTGTGTGTATTGACTAGAGTACACAAGTATACGTGGCTGGTTGCGAGCATGCTTGGCAATGTGTGTTCTGCGTATGTATGTGTGTACAACGCACCGTGTCTGTATGCATGCTTATAAGTGTATGAGTGCACTTTTTAATTCTGCAAGAATACGCTCAAGGGTGTGTCTGCGAGCATATTAGTATCCGTGTGAGGTTGTGAGTATGCTGTGCCGTGCTATACTGTACGTGTTTGTACGTAGGCAAATAAATACATGATTGTACTATCATGGGCTCCATTAGTACTCGATGCAGTATGTTATAGTCTCTGGTATTTCACTTGTTGTGAAGGGAATGAAGTATTATCATAACAAGTTCAGAAAAGCCCACATACGTCTAACCTTCTCGTTTGTATTTCTATGCATCCACCTCATTTTGTTCCTTCCCTTCTTGTGCTAGGCCAATCGTGGCGGACTAACAAACCGTAGCCCTCTAGGAGATTTGATCAATTTGAGATAGACTGAACTGCCGGTGGTCGAGTAAAAAATTCAATAGATTGCCAGCAACCAAGCCAACCCAGGAATATACAATAAAGACCTAACTGTAGTTTTTTATTTCAAGCTTTCTGATACGTATATACCAAGCGACACTAATTATTGTATATCATCAGTCACCATTGAACATAGCACTGGATTGCTTTCAGAATTTATCTACTCGCTATACTATAGTCACATGCGTATGTATTCCATTGTTCCCAATGAATATAGCAAAAGTAATCTTTCGGAACTATAGCTACATGCGTATGGTATGTGAGTTTTAAAATTGAAAAGCAAAACGCCTGTGTGCATTAATACGGAATCTGCTTCTACTAAAAAATATTTTTCTGCAAGACTAAACAGTTATGTATTCGATTTTCTTAAAATAATATAGATTAGACATACATACAGTAATAGGTAACTGGTATGTATTTTAAAATTGATATTCCGGAAATAATGTGAATACGTTCATATACGAAAATTCATGTTTGTTGCCGCGCTAACTTAGAAAAAAAAAGAAATGTAGGGTTGTTGTACAATCATGAAATTGCCGCAGTGGCAAGCATGATGGAAGTGTCAAAAATATTGAAAATATATGTATATATACATATAATCGTTTCCTAAGTGAGACAAAACTAGCATACTCTCCAATAGCTACATTTTTTCTCCCGATCTTGCAATACCTCACATTTGCTACGCTCTGGCATTAACTACTACAGTATCATTTGATTTTTACGTTATGGAATCTGTAATTCTGTATCAGTATCACTTCGTTAAAAAATGTCGAGTCACATAAAAGTTGCTCATAAGCAGTAGATTCGGCCATTCAAGGAGTTTGCTATGTCATTGTTGAAACACAAATACGTACATTTAAATCACTAGTTAAATTTACATAAAAACTGTTGTGTAAGAGCAGTTAATAGATTGAAGAATGTACTTTTATTAGTATTTACATTATTCTTAGCTGCTTTATCCCTGAACTTCGGAACTTCTGAAGTCTGAACTCTATGTTTTCAAGAAGAATGAAGAATCCAAGATTGTATGTATTCATATAAATATAAAACTGTATTTATGCGGGGAAGGTTATGGTTTCAAAGTTTGATTGGATGTGGGTTGGTAACTTGACATGTAATCATACATATAGAGATTGAATGTAGTATGTAAAAATACGACATTGTAGATTGTATCCCTCATCAGTCCGTCGGGGAGTGACTGAGGAGTGAGGATACTGATGACTCACTGATTGAGGACTCTGATGTCTGAGGACTGAGGACCCTAAATTTCTGTATTATCAACAAAAGCATGACCTTTTTTATTTAGCGGGTGCGATGGAAAAAGCGACACGTGAACATGTCAACTTTCAAGTGTATGATTGGTCTAAAATGTTTGAAACTGTTAAAATTTCGGCGCAGTTTAGCCAATCAAAGTCAGTTAATGTCTGATTCTGTATTCTTTTTTTAAAGAGCCTTAAAAATTGATAGTATGATATTCAGAGCGGATATTTACAACACAGTTAAAAATATATATTTTGACTGTCGTAAAAAAGCTATATCGGCATTTTGAACTATATCTGATTGTATTGGATATTATTTAGAACAAGGAATAAAAGCTGTTTTTAATTTTAACTAAATAAACTCATATGGTACAATCACAATGTACATGTAACATGAGTCCATGACATCTGCCGGACTACCGGCTGCTAGTCCAGCCTGCTACTCCGAGTCCACAGTGTTATTATTTATGAACTTGTTATCGTCGGTCGACCCCGGATTCCCCGAAATATCCGCCCCAAACGTATTTGGCAACTTCATAGACTTCCAAGTTCTTTGTCCTATACTTTTGGTGGTTGACGTCAAATAGGATGGACTATAGACGGTGACCGACGAACTATAGACGTAACTGTATTTATTCATAGCCTCTTGTTTGTACCCCTGCCGACGAAATCGAAATAATCTTGGACACGCGTACATATATACGGAACTATCCGCTAATGCTCTGCATTATTTCACGTCAGACTTAAAGTCAATTTACTTTTAAAATACACAAGATGACTTCCTCACCTAAACTCACCTCCTACCCTAAAAGCAAGATCAATATTCTTATGTTGGAAAACTTGCACGTCAATGGACAGAAAATTCTCATAGAGGAGGGATATACGGTATGAGAGTGCAAACGCCTACAGAGAACATTGTTGGTCCTTGTAATTATGTACGTTTTTCATGTATATATGTATGTATGTATGTTATGTATGTAATATATTATATATATATATATATATATATATATATATATATATATATATATATATATATATATATATGTGTGTGTGGGGGGGGGGTGGGTGGGTGGTGTGTCTGTTCCTGTGTGTGTGTGTTACATATATATATATATATTAGCACACCTGATGTACAATTATTCAAATGTGTATGTTATATAATACATACACACACACACACACACACATATATATATATATATATATATATATATATATATATATATATATATATAGATTTATTTCATACATGATATATATATTTAAAATAATATTTAATATATATGACTGTATAGTATATGAGCAGCATCTGGTTGCGACTGTACAGTATGAGTATACGCCTACGTATATATATATATATATATATATATATGTGTGTGTGTGTTTGTGTGCTTGGTTGTACGATCAATTACTTTTATGTACATCTGTATATAAGTGTATGCAAAGATCTCTATGTACACAATCAACTCTTTACGTGTGAAGTTGTATTTTGTCTTTTAAACATATGCTCTGAACTTTTGCTCCACATGCTCACATTATTATGTAGGTGTACAATTCTGACAAAACTTTGTATCCATATATATATATATATATATATATATAATCACAGTTGCACGCAATATCTTTTACAGTGTGTGTACTATTTTTAGCGCACGATTTGTAGTCAGAATAGCACGCGATGGTTTTCGTGAGGTTGTCCCGAATTTTCTGTGCAATTGTATAACTTTGTATATTTCGTCTGTAAATATTCGGAATCCATCCACAATTCTCACTTACCAATACCTTGGGGTAAATATGGACGTTAGGTGCGAACATCGGCCAAGTCCATGGTTGGCGATGAATTAAAAGAAGCGCTGAAGGATGTGCACGTTATCGGTATCCGCTCAAAGACAAAACTCACAGCTGAGGTTATCAATGCCGCTCCTAAGCTCATGGCAATTGGTTGCTTCTGTATCGGTAGGTGGTTATTCGATGAATGTTCTCTTTTTATCTGTTTTTCTACTTGATCATCAGATCTAATTGTTGTATTTGCAGTCATTGCGTACGTGACAGATTCTCACGAGCAAAATTTGTAATTTTGTTCTATTCAAGAAAGCTGAAGTTACATGTGTAACCGAAACCGATCGCGTACACGTGGCGCAAAAGCAAGCTTACAGCCCAGCTATATCGCGGGTTATATCTGGTTGTATCAAGTCATCTCGATCTCACCCGTGAAACATACACTTCCTCATGCAGGTACAAACCAGGTCGATTTGAAGGCTGCCGCCGCACGTGGTATCCCCGTATTCAACTCCCCTTACGCAAATAGCCGAAGTGTGGGTAAGTGCAATTGTGTGTATTATTGGATCATTTTGGTGCGTTTCAAATTGACATCCCGTTATTTATTTTTCGCTCAAGCACAGCATACCTATCGGTATTGCAGCGCTTATAGTTATTTCGCCATTTGACACACCTTGCGTTTATGCTTTCCTTCTGCCCGTGTCTACGAGGCAATAGCTAGTAGAAAGGTATTGCACCACGGCACACGTCTGTATTTTCCAAAATATCGTATTTCAATCATCGCTCTCTGATATTTCAACTAACTATCCTGAATATGAATCGTTACCTCCATCCCACAGCGGAGCTGATTATCTCACAGATTGTCAGTCTCGCTCGCCAGCTCGGCGACCGCAACCGCGAGATACACGAGGGTAACTGGAACAAAGTGTCTGCTGAGTGCTACGAAATCCGTGGCAAGACGCTGGGCATTGTGGGATACGGTCACATCGGTTCGCAGGTGTCTGTGCTTGCCGAGTCTATGGGCATGCGTGTGAAGTTCTACGACATCGTTCCCAAGCTCGCTCTGGGCAACGCCAGTCAGTCAGGTAGGTCGACGTCGGAATATTCGCTTGTACTTTGTATCTGTATATGCTGAAAGATGTGCCTGTATACTGATCGGACCCTGTGTCGACCTCTATCGAATTCGAATTGAGCGCACTTACAGCCGTGCTGTTGCGTATAGTCCCTCATGCATATAATTTGCATTCAGCTCTGACAAGTTGCGCTATAATTTGATTCCTTCATGGCTGTGTATGCTCACATTCAGATCATTTTAGATTACCATTGTGTTGATCGTTGAAATCAGATACCTTCGTCTTACCTCCGATCACTTCAATGCCTCACCATCACCACTATAGGCACGCTTAAGGAGCTATTCGAAGAGTCAGATTTCGTCACCCTTCACGTACCCGCTACAAGCGAAACCGCATACATGATCACCAAAGAAGAGATTGCCTGGATGAAGCCCAAGTCATACCTACTGAACGCTAGTCGAGGCAATGTAGTGGTAATTGAGGACCTAGCGGCGGCGATAAAGTCAGGAGCGTTGAGTGGCGCGTATGTCGACGTCTTCCCAACGGAACCTAAGGGTAAGTAGCTGCATACAACAATATACATAGAGATGGCTCAAGATTTTTGAGCCTATGTTTACTAGAGAGAATGGCTTGGGATTTTCATACACGTATGGTGACCATTGAGAATATTACAGACTCGCACCAGTTCTTAGCTTTGCGTGGCAGATCGGTGGTTTCGTCAAGAGAGAATCTGGCCATATATGTCTGTATCATCATTGTATATACAAGCTCGGAGATGCGCCCTATCATGCAGAAAGATCTTGACTGACGCACATGTCTGCTAACACACTGCGACTACCCGTTCTCTAAATTAGGTAATGGCAATGGGTTTGAGACCCCTCTGCGCGGCCTCAAGAACGTTTTGCTAACACCACACATCGGTGGATCGACTGAGGAGGCCCAGGCCGCCATTGGTGTAGAGGTTGCTTCTAAGTTGATGAGGTATACCAATAGTGGTACCACAACCGATGCAGTCAACTTCCCGCAGTGCGACCTGCCTTACTTAGAGGTCACCCACCGTATCTGCAATGTGCATAGAAACGTTCCCGGTGTACTGAAGGTGAGTGTGGCGTGAGATTCGATTTATCGAAAGCTTACAGCGTGCATGTGGATGCAAGAACATGAGTTTCAACGTATATGATGTGCACACATTGGTTGTAGGTTCATGTGTGTTTGCAATTATGTGCGTCACGTGTTAACAAATATTCACGTTACGATTCAGGGCGGCGTTTTATTTCTCTGCATATCACTTCATAGCCTGTTGTTGCTCATAACCTGTATTTGCAGTAGAACGTTGTACACAAATACTAATTTATTTGTACTTGTTCTTTTCAGAAAATCAATGATGTGCTGGGCGACTACAACGTTAGTGGCCAGGCACTTGGCACAAAGGACGGCATTGGATACCTTATGGTGCAAGTAGACAGCAAATTTTCCGAGACAATCAAGCAGAAAGTCATGGAAGTCGACGAGTCTATCCGCACGCGTGTTATGTGGTAGATAAAATTTCGCTCGGGGTAGCTGAATTGGCTTCCGACTACTAGTAGGAACCTCCTAAGGCGAGCATATAGGTTATGCACACCTGATCGGAGAATATGTGCACGTAGATTATTTAGCTTGCAAGATTAGTAAGAGTAAGTTTGAGAGGTCATGCAGTTCAATGACAATAAAATTTAGCTTTAGAGTATGCAGCCGGCGACTTTCTGTGTTAATATCTACAACAGAGTGTTTAGATGATATTTTCATGAGCGTGCGGATTTCCTCGAGACCTTGGGAGTTGTGCGTCCTTGTCACAAAATCTTTTCTCAAAAAATATAACGAGTACGAACGACGTACCACCTTTATTTATGGTTACCACTATAGAGACATATCGTGCATTGTGTGTACGACGAGCTTGAGTCCTTTGGGTGGATTAGCAGGGCAAGTAGTGAGTGAAAATTTTGTCAGGTTCTTATTACTATCAAGGTATCCTACAACAGAAGATATCTGTTTTATGTTGTGCAAAGAGTGCTATAAAAGTCGTCACTAAACACATATTCACTAATTCCAGTAATTCATGTCTGCGAAAAATGGTAAATTGATAGTAAAGATTAATTGGTTGAACAGATTTATATTGCTGCACAAATGAGTGTTAAGGGATAGCTAGAGTCAACCGTATACGCAATGGCTAAATGGTGGTATCAAAAATTGTCTCAACTTTGTGTTTCATTCAATACAGCTTATGAGTAATGCTTGTACAGCAGACACTCAAGATATCGCTCTCTTCTATATACAAAGCGCAAAATAATTACACATTATATACTACTGATAGACGATAGTTCGCAAGTGTTTATGTACCTGATTCACTCCTTGAACTTGATTCTGTACAGATTCATCCCTCGACTAATATTCAAGTGTCAGGTTACTTATGTATTATTATTTTGAAATACAATTGACCCAAAGAATGCATTCCGGGAACCCACATGATATAGTTGTATGGAATGTAGTCAGTGAAATACTTGTTGTTTTAACTTTAAGTAAGTTGTCTTTTAGGTCTCCCACTTGGGTGCACCACTATTATATACGAAAAATTCAGTGTAACAAAATCCGACAACATTTATTTGTGTACTCTCTACGTATACTCCTTGGTGCGTAAATATGAAAATATCACTGCCCGACCGTCCCGCTCTGCCCGTGAAATATGTCGCTGCGATATGTACGACAGTATGTATTTGATATGCAATGAATCCACTAATGCACTGATGCAGCCCCTAACGGGCCTGACGACACATCCACTAATGCACTGATGCAGCCCCTAACGGGCCTGACGACACCATGTCGCGATTCGTGACCGATGTGTCTTGTAACAAGATGTCGTCACAACATGTATGGTATGCTTGCCCAAATTTGAATATTTAGGGTCGGCCTCAAAGCCTATGCTATTACAATAAAATTCCCGTGCATACATTGGGTCATCAAAATTCAAAGGTCAATAGCTTCCAAAAGGTGTTTAGGTCAAATTCAGGTTGCCCTCAACCCTCGGCCCCAGGCCTCAGGGATCAGACGTCGGGGAGGGTCAGCCGCTCAGAGCTCAGAGCCTCAGCCCCCTCAGGTCTATCCTCTATATGAATAAATACAGTAACCCAAGAGACCTAAGACACAGTAAACAGCCATCAGTCGAAAGTCTCAACACTCGACACAATATTTAAGTTGTAAATATATAGTGCAATTGCATATTCACACCCACGAGATACTGCAAGCTTCTCGGTAGTATAGGCTAGCTAGTCTAACTGATTTGACGATATGAGTGGCAAGAATAAACGGAAGATTAAAAATAGCAGTCCCAAACCCCCCAAGCGCAGCAAGGATGAAGAGGTAGGTTACGGCTCGTTCAGGAAACTTCGAATCCAATTGAAGTTCATATGAGTGTGTTGTGAGAGTGTGTTGTGTACTCGTGCATTTATCCTGATAGTGTCTCAGTCATAGCGGTTCCTCCAGGATTATGTTTATAGTCGGTGTTCAAACTCCGAAGCCAATCATACTATCAATTGGGTATACTGTGTGCTGGTATAGCCCTTCTTCGCAGTGTTACTTCCATTGTTTTTACCATGATTATTCGATGAGTGTATGGAGTGCTCGTACATATCTACTTCGCCACGTACTGTGCTCAGATGTATTTGTACTGATATCCTAATGAAACTTTGAGAATAAACCGAATATTTTGGTTCTGAAAATTAAAAAGCATTCCATTGCAAGCACGGATTCTGCATAGTTGCTCGTACATGCCACATCGCCACATAGACTAATGTAAATGGAAGTTTTTGTAGCCACATGCCCGCAAGTTTATATAATGGTGTGCAGAGTTGGCTTATACTATTGACACTCGTGATGTATATATATATATGTATGTATGTATGTATTTATATTGTATTTTATATATATATGTATATATATATATATATATATGTGTGTGTGTGTGTGTGTGTGTCTGTACGTATGTGTTGATGTGTGTACGTATATGGATGTAATACGTATATGTATTTCTAGTTGAATTCGCTCATATATGCACAACAGCAGGCGTCTGGCGTCGTCTTTTGCTGAAGAGCGCGTCGAGGACGAATGCTATCATGATCATGACGTTTTTACCGCTCAGAGCTATTTGAAGAGCACATTTGTATGGGTCATATGTTTTGCTGTCTATATTTGTTGACAAGTGTTTGTTCAACGTACAGAATTCAGATGAAGAGATTAGCCCCACGGTTTTCAAGAATCCTAATTATAAACGAATCAGAGACAAGCCATTGAAGCAGATCATCTCACAAGAGAGGAATGCCTCTTTCCCGCCTTCCACTGCACTCTGTAAGTTCGACTGACGTTAGGTGTCAACACGACCTTCGTGCAGTCTATTTTGATACATTTGCGAGTATACGGAAGCACACACACGCTATAT
>LUCW03000279.1:47500-67500 GCA_001586965.3 Sphaeroforma sirkka
ACACAATTGATAGTACAGTGCGATTCGGTATTAAATCTTTCAAGCAATACAGTTGACAAAACATTGCGTTCAGACCTGGGTTGTCTTCACCGATCAAACAACTACATTATTTAGCTATGAACGCAGTAGACAACACAATAAACATACCTGTAAAGGAATCCGATCGGAGTAGATTATTTTATGCAAGTACTCGTGCAGCTCCGGTGAGACAAAGTACTCAGCTTCTTCCGCCAGGAACTCTGTGCGAATTCTCTCTTGCAATTGTGTGGTAGTGATCTGTGGCAATACCCAGGAGAGTGCCGCAAAAGCTAGTACTCGGGCACTAACCGCTTTACCATTTGGCAAAAGGGTGACCACATTTAGTACCTCCAAGGCTTTCTTGTAGTACTCCTTCTGCTCGTTGGTTGTGAGTACATCATCCGGTTCGGCTAGTGTTTGATGCAGCGAGAATTCGTCAAGCGTGACATCCTCCTGGAAATTTCGATTTGGCAGTAAAGACAGGTAGAAAGATAGCCATTCACAGGTTGTCATGGGAGTGAGTTGCCATCTCAACACTTGGCACATATGAGTCTCCATAAGCACTATCTCGTCCGCAAAGCAGGCTCCGCAGGTTAAAGCGGCCAGCCTGCTGACCTCAATGGGATACGATTCATGCACTTTACTCGCCATCATCAGCGCCGTAGCTCCGAGCAGCTGGAAGTGCTCCTTGAGTACGGGGGTACGAGACTCCGAGAGAAACCTGTCCACATTCATGCATGCTGTCTGGTATGTGCGTGTTTGCAATTCATGTTCAACACACACCAGACCCAGCCAGTGAAGAAGCACACAACGCATCTTGTCGGTGATCTCTGGGTGTTTGTCTTCGAGAAACTCGTCAGTGATGGCATATCGGGTGTCCACCTCGCATCTGGCCAACCAATCGTCTCTTCTGGCGGTTCCGCGTTCCACAAAGTCCTGTGCAGTCGGTAAGGCAACTCCACACACCCTGTACGATGTATGCGTGTTCGTGTGTGCATCGCCTGTGAGCAGATGGTTGTGTATACTATGCATACTGTGTGTACTTTGTGCCTGAGGCGCTGAGCTGGGCTTGGGTCTCTGCTGCCTCCGTTGGCTGGTCGACGTGGAGCGATTGACCACTCGCCCGGTGATGTCGCCGAGTATAGGCCCACCCTGCTGTTTGAGTGTGACCTTGCTTGTCGAATTAAGAATCCCACTAGCTTTCCGCGTGCTACTGATTCGTACAGTACGTTTACGTGTGCATTGCTGTGGCTGTTGTTGGCAGGCAACGCCTACAGATGACACACTTGCTGACTCTGATTGAGTACTTAGTGGTAGACATTGCAATTGAGAATGATTCATCATCGGTGCTAGCATTGTGTTCTCGGTATCTTCCATTAATTTCAATTTCCGTGTGTTGGCTTTGAATGTGTGTTGATATCTGAGATTGTGTGGCGGAAATTTAGACAACTATTTACGCGCTGCAACAAATAAATGCCCTGATATACAAGAGTGAAGACGGCTATTTAAACGTACCTCGTATATAAATTACATCATTTTTATAAACTGCACTTCTTAGTACTACTACTCCTTGAGAGAACTTTCAGTTACAAATTGAAAAAATACAATATCGTGTGTGTGTACTGTGTACAGTGGACACTGTACTGTGTACCATCCGTTCGTAACTGATCAACAATTTTTTAATTTTTTAAATATTCTCAGGTGGACTTCAGAAGTTCAGAGTCGAAACTCGAATGTATGTAAATACTCTCGTGCAAAGTCCCAATCAGACTCAAAAGTTC
Organism: Sphaeroforma sirkka; assembly: GCA_001586965.3. Lineage (NCBI taxonomy): Eukaryota > Ichthyosporea > Ichthyophonida > Sphaeroforma > Sphaeroforma sirkka. The sequence goes on from LUCW03000279.1 coordinate 49,300, forward strand.
GTCAAAATTTCGGTTCTCAGACAGTGTAGTAATAAAATACTACCGAATTTGGATCAGTTTCTCACTACCAAATTCTAGTTCAGTTTTAGTTCCTATTGAGCTGCTATAGTGTGCCGGTATACTACCACTAAACCGTTGATTCAATATTCCCGCCCAATTTATGATTGGCCCACAATCCACAAAACAATAGAGTTGAGAGTAACTCTGAACCGAATAACTTCGACCTACCGAAATCAGCTGTGGCATTTAGGCATTTAGCTATTTACATTCTCCCCCCCCTCCCCAAACTCAAAGCCCGCTGCTCAAGTTGGAAGCTCGCGGCCCCGCGGCCCGCGCTCATTAATTTTTTGTTTGATTCACAGATGTTGGCGACTTGGGTACTTGGCGCCATGGCCCCCACTCCCAGGCGACCCCAGCCCCAGCCCCAGCCCCAGCCTCCAGGCCCAAGGGCCCAGGCCCCAGCCCCCCAGAGGCGGCTGACCCGTTGTAACTGATTCATGTGGTGTTGTCCCATAAAAATATAGAGGAGAGTATACTACTACAGAGTTCATAGAGCCATAGGCCGTGTGGCGTCTGGCGTGTACCAACAAAATAGACTACCTCTGGGCTCTGGTTTTGGCGAGAGAGAGAATGGGAAGTAGCTGTGAGAGTGGGTCTGCAACTCGTGGGGGGAGAGACATGTAATATTCTTCTATTTTTTCCAGAGGTCATGAAACTTTCAAACTTGTCCTAATTTTAAAATTTCTGGGGCCCACTGGCGCCCGGGGGTTGCGGACTATTGCGGTTATAGGCAGGTAGACTGCGGCGGATTTATAAATCTGTGGCAAACCCCGCCCGAAAAGTATGAGAAAAGCAATTTACTATAATAATAGGCAACTGATGACTGATGAGTGATGACTGATTAGACAAAACCGCGGGGCGCGGGCTCGTGAGGGCGCGAGACTGACGGCGCCCACCTGACACAGTGACGCGTGACTCTGAATCTGAGGCAACTGTTCTCATTTACTTCTCGGTCCTGAAGGTCTCTTAGAGTCACTCTTGTGTCAGCAACGAGACATCAACTGCATTTTATTTTTCATAGACGGTTCTAACACAGTTCAACTTCAATCTTCAAAGCATATACCCTGAACTAATGATCATGTATCTCTTCTTTCCTCATACTATTGGACTGCAGAAGGCAAATGAGATTAGAATATCAACAAATTTACAATCTCCCCGTTCTTCTCATACTGATCATAGTTTGTAGTAGTAAGAAACATAGGCAACTTTGAAGATGAAGCTCAATAGTGATAGAATGCTCTGACAAAACAAAAGCTGAATAGTCCGTTGAGATTCATTAATCATAGATACACATACGTTTTTACATACCTGATGAATACGGACGAACGCACTTAGGTGTTTCATTGTGGCATGCATAGCAACTATGGTTGTTTTTCTGCAAGACACGCTGCGGTGCAAAACTCACCGTATCTAATCGTGAATTTTTTTTACTTGTATCGAATCTTGCGGATGTATTGTTCTACTTAATATACCGGATTACACCCTTGAAAAGTATCCCAACTCTATGAAAACCAGAATCATAAAAGAACTATAAATTCGATCGTCAAAAAGCTATGTATTGTTTGTTTCCACTGGACTATTAGTATCAAATCTCACACATGTATTGATTAACATAACAATATGAAGTGCACACTTGAATAGCTTACAGCGGCAGCAAAACATAGTAAGTAATTTCGAATTCTTTTGCAACTGTCTTTTCAATTTTATTTATCGCTAATAAACCGAGAATACCATCTCATAGCTATGAGACAATTATTGAATTAATAAAATGGAACTTCTAAACGCATAGGTGCCTGTACATGTTTTGAATAATACCTACCCGTCTTTTTCCATATATATTGTCGGCTACAGTATGAAAATACCTCAGTTGATTCACGTATTCTCCATCCCAATATGCGTAAGTGTCAAGTATTTCTCGTTTTGTTGGTTGAGATGTGCAAGTACGTCAGATACATTACTTATTGTTAACTACAGCACGCATATACATCAGCCATTTTTTTGTATCTATCGTTTATGTTAGCAAAATCCAGATACGGTTATTGTCTCTCTGTGCGGTCTATTGTATGCTAACAAAAAGATATTGGTGTTAACCCATAGGAAGCAAAAACACGATATGAGGTTTGATGTGTGTGGGATGTATATCAAATATAAAGCTTTACCAAAGCGAATTAGGGTGCAAATACGACAACATATGATAGTGGTAATTGTACCAGAAAGTAATTGCTCAAAACTCGAGTTTTACGGATCACGGCCTGCAAAGGCAATAAAGCCAATTGGGGTATTCATATACACACCCAATAATATAACCCTCAGGAAACAGGAATTTTGAAGTCGTATCCGGGAAAAGAAAGGCTATATTTTCCTACCCTGGTCTTCGCAGAGTTTTATGCCGTCCGTAGGATAGTTTAATATATGTTTATATTGAATATAAATATAGTAGATAACAAAGCCCCCTAAAATGTATATACGCACGCAAGATATTTCTTTATGCGGGCCTATAGTGGATACGAGATGTACGACTTAGTCTATGTATATTGTCCATCAATAAGGCAATTGTGTTCTTCAGGAAGCTACATATATGTAGTAAATATACACTGATATGCATCACATGTGAAAACATACCTAGTACTGATAGTAACAGCCTTCTAAAAAAAGGTGGAGAAAGAAGAGTTCTCTTGTGAGAGAAATATGTTCTTGTTTTTGCATTTTATATATTTAGTCTAACTCTGGCAGTCACAGTCACAGTCAGAGTCATAGTCATAGTCACAGTCATAGTCACAGTGTATGTATTCGGTAAACTGAGTTTTTACTTCAGTGTTGGGCTTTTCCAGCTTGACTTATATTTGACCACTTTTTAAATATTTACTATATTTACATACAAATAAGTTTTTTGGACCATGATGATGTATGTATTTTAATTTATTATTATTAAAAAAACCAATTATATCATCCCCACAGAGAGTTTCCAAGGCCCAGACGGTCAGACCCCCACAGCCACTGCTCCCAGCCGAAAACCACAATAGAGCTGAGAAAGTTTATAATAAAAATTTATTAAAAAAATGTATGACCTGCTCTAATTCCGTGTAGGAATCTGAGATATAAATACACAAACACAGAAAATATACGATTCATTGAGTTACATACCTCAGAACGCCGTTTCGTTACTGTTTGACACGACTCGAGAGTATCAAAACAGCTATGTAAAGAGTTTTATATTTTAATAGCTATACAATTTAATTATTGCTTCAAATATGCACACATTCATGAAGTATTACACTAATAAGCATACTCTTTAAGTAACAGGCGAACTTTAATAATTATTCTCCTGAACGCTACTTTCTATTTTATGTCTCAGGAATTATAATTTTAAACAGCTTACGGCGCGATGTATAACGGAACAAGGTGTGTATTGTAAATCAATGTTTTGCTATACTACAGTGCTTCAGATTTTCTGCATGATCATATAGTAAGACATGCCTAATTTACGAGGCCGTTATATCTCTTATGCTATCACGTCCACGTTGGAATCAATAACTTCGTATGTACACGTAATCATATAAACTTCCAATTTATATATATATATATATGTGTGTGTGTGTATTGTGTGTGTGTATGTGTGTATGTATGTATGTATGTATGTATATATATATATATATATATATATATATATATATATATATATATATATATATATATATATATATATATATTATATATATATATATATATATATATATATATATATATATATATATATATATATATATATACATGTATACGTGTGTGTATTTGTGTATATATCTATATTACATATATACATACATATATATGTGTGCGTGATGATGATGATGATGATGTGTGCGTGCGTGTGTGTTCATATGTACGTTTGTTGCGTATTGTGTGTTTCCGTGCTTCTCTTTGATACATATATATAATAATATACCATATATGTATGATGTGTGTGATGATTGTTATGATATTATTATATATATTATATATATATATATATATATATATATATATATATATATATATATATATATATATATATATATATATATATATATATATATATTAATATACGTAATACGTATAATATGCATGCATGTACGTACGTATAATATGTATATTATGTAATGTGCATATATGTATGCACATACATATATATATATATATATACGTATGTGCGATGATGATTAAGCATACATGTGCATGTGCATATGTTATTTATACTGATATATTTATATGCAGCGTGCGTGTGTGTGCATGTATGTTTGCGCGTGTGCGTTATGTACGTGTATGTTTGCGCGTGTGCGTGTGTGTATGTTTTTAAATTACATATTACACATATATATATATATATATATGGACATGAGGTGTGTATGTATGTCTATGTATCGTCGTGTATGTTTGTATGTATATATGCATTTTTTGCATGTATGTATGTATTTATGTATGTAAGATTTTTATGTGTAATTTGTGTGCGCACATGTGGATAATACGTATATATGTATGTTTTCATTTGTATTTTACATGTGCATCCTATGTTTTTTATGTGCGTGCGTATGCATATATGTATGTCAGATTTTCCTTTATGTATTTGATTATGTATATTTCTATGCGTGTGAAGTATATGTATGTGCACATATATACATAACAAATATTACGCACTTACATGCATACATACATACATATATATAGATATATATATATATATATATACATGGTTTGTTTGTTTTTTTTTTTGTGCGCGCCGTATGTATGTATCCATGTAATAATGTATATATACAGGTGTGCATGTATATATGTATATATATATATATATATATACGTGATGTGTGTGTTTGCGTGTGTGGATAGGTGTGTGTGTGTCTATGTATGTATATGTATGTTTTTATGCACGTATGTATTTTTTTATGTACGTATGTATATGTATGTATGTTTATTTGCATGTATTATGTATTATGAATGTATGTATGTGTGTATGTTTGCATTAATGTTTGCATTTATGAATAAGTGTATGATATGTATTTGTATGTTTGTGTGTGTGTAGGTGTGTGTATGTGTGTGTGTATGCTTTCCGGGAATGTGCTCCTTGCACGTATATAGAAATGCAAATGTAGTCAAATTTGAAGATTTTACGACCTAGATAGTTTTCTGTATATACTATGAAACACTGATGTCAGTTTGTGACTTTGCATTACTCCGTTTGTTACTTTGCAGCGGTGGACAACCGCCTCAACAACAATATACTGAGGAACAAAAGCAACAATGGTATCAATACTATCAGGTATGGATTTATAGTCATCAGCATTGGCTCTGCTTTGAAGGTATCTAGCTGAGTTTACATGCTTGTGTCTTTTTGGAGATCTATATCACCTCTCTCGTCTTATTCGGCACGCTCAGCTGCATAGTAGCTATTGTACATCCAGATAGTGTATATTTTGGACAAAACAAAACATCTTTATACTATTGCAAATCAAAAGTAATAATAATTGTATTAACTTGTGCAGATTGATGATGAGCGAACTTAAATCTTGAATGAACCACTGACGATTCTGCTCGTATCATCTTTCGTATACTTATCAATTGTGGCCTTATCTGTTAGTATTTGTCGGGCATGCGCAACAGAATGATCCCATTGCGATCCAGAAAACGTTTATTGTACTCAGTACACAAATTTATCTTCTCGATACACCTATTATCCTCGTAGCAACAGCAGCAGCTACAACATCAACAACTGCAACAGCAACAACAACAGCAGCAGCAAGGCTATGGGCAGCAGCAGCAGTACTACAACCAAATGCAGATGGGCTTTGTCCAGCAACAACCCGTACAGGCACAGGTATACCTCAACGCCGGTTGCTTGGATCGACTTGTATTTGATATGTAGATATAAGTGTTCGGTGCTGAAAGCTTGTGTTCAAGACTGGTAATTTGGGATGAAGTTTTGTGTAATTCGATATGTTTGGGGGGCTCAAATTTTCAGCTCCTTCACGTTGCTATCAATGTCGGAAACCAGTTGTATAGAATGGTGACCCGAATTCGAGATATGAAACATGATTGGCTTCCCGAATCGTCATCAAAATGCATGAGTTAATACGTTCTCTCAGAATCCAAGACATGTGAACGATGCGTCGCAGTCGTTTATTTTTCGTATGCAAGACATCCGTTGTCTCATTTGGCTCTTTCGCAATGACTAGAATATAGACGGACGTACCCATCGCGAGGATTTAGCGTTTTGTGATTTATTGCGTCATCTTGTCTGCAGCCTTTCAGTATAGTCTTATATTCTTTCACAATTAACATGTATGTGCAAAAAAACCTATATATATATATATATATATATATATATATATATATATGTATGTATGTATGTATCCCTATAACCCCTAACCGTTAAACCTCGCTGTCGGTCATTTCCTCCGGCTCAGACCGGCTACTACCCCCAGGCGCAGTACGGCTACCAGCAACCCCCGGCTCAGAATATGAATCACTACGGGCAATATACTCAATACCCGCAACAACCGGTATGCTGTAAGATTTGTTATGTGTAGTATGTATACATCTATGAACGTGCGTTCTAAAACAACCCAAAAAAAAGTGTGGATCGTGTCAGATATATATATATATATATATATATATATATATATATATATATATATATATATATATATATATATATATATATATATATATATATGTATGTATGTATAGTTAACTTATATCTTCATACCCATACACAGTAATTAGTTTTATGTGTGCAATCTATTGGCTAACATAACTTTTGTCTTTAGTTTACATCATTCGACCATGTTCTATGCTTTTTATGCACATTCTAAAACCCACCATCATGCAAACAAGTCCACTCGTAGACTCGGCGTCACAGATCACGTTGACTCATTATGTATATGTATCTATATATGTGCAAAAAAGATCTAGATTGTAATAATCAGTGTGTATCTACAATGGAGCTATAGCCCTTCGGGTTTATGGTAGACGGCTCCATCAGAAAGGATGGATCTCGTATGTGTATGTATGTATATATATATATATATATATATATATGTATACATGTGTGTCTGTACGTGTGTGTGTGTGTAGATATATAAGTACATATGTGTGCGTATGGCTGTATTGTGTAATTGCTTATGTACACTTCTTACACAGCATCGTTGCTATGCATGTTCTGACATGCGTGCAACGGCCACACGACTCTGTATTTAGTGTTGCACATGATCAATCCGATTTTGAATGAGTGGATATATATAGAGAGAGAATGAGTGTGTGTATGAATGCGTAGGCATAATATCTGATTCTGTATCGCTTTCTCTATTTTATTCTCATTACTTCTAGTCAAACGTTGCCCCATTGCAACCGGGTATGCAATGGGTGGTCGACAAGGTCACGAACCAATGGGTACAGGCACCTTTGGATATAGCACAACCCTCGGCTATGGAGAATTTAGCGCCTCCAGGTATGTTCGAGCGCTATTATTGGCCCTTTGGATAAGCTTTATGTGTATGTTCAGTGCCAGATTGTGTGGGAATTGACTGGTGAGAGAAGGTGATGTAGCCCTTTCATCTACTTATTGCAGTAGCTTTCTGTGTATGTTCAGTGCAAGGTTGTGGGTGGATCGGCTGAGGAGGGTAAAGGGATGGTGTGTTTATTATGATGCTCTGTGCGAATGGTTTCCCATTAAATGTCCATAGAAGTTCTGTGCATAGGATACGTATCGTGTGATCCGTACTGCTGTGACATAGCCCTGACACACCCTGTCCTCACGTAGATCGGATATCGCAGGCAACCGACCTTACAACCTTACATACAAATTTCGAGCACTTCCCACCTATTTATAAGATTATTCTATTCTTAGTAAAGGTTTGTACATCTACGTCTGTGCATGCTCCGCGGCGCTCCTTGTAGGAAGCCAAACTTTTATATTCTAACATTCTGAATATACAATTCAGCGCTTCATATGGGCTTGACTCTGTCTCTCCCGGACGAAATTTCTGAACTTCAGTTCATCTCTCCACTCGACACATGCATGTCAATTCTGCATACGAATATGCTGATAATTTACTTGAAGTAGGTGCCATCTCTCGCTAAGATATGTCAATATCACATATAATCATACCGATATACAGCCTTACACATATATTTGTTTGTATACATATATAATATATAGGTGTGATCCCGTCTCCGCCTGAAGAAGTACCTGCACCTCCACCCCCGCCGAGCGGACCGCCTCCCGGCATAGTACCGGCAGGGCCACCGCCAAAAGAATCCCCACTAGCTGGCTTATCGCAAGAACCACAGCAAGTTTATACTGGACCTCCACCTCAGGCGCAACAACCAGGTATGTTTGCGTTTGGTATATTTAAATATATATGTATTCATTTATTTATTTATTTATTTGTTTATCATTTTATTGTATCTGATGTGTGTTGTGTGCGTGTTTGTGTGCCTGGTGTAGTTTTAGTGTATGCTTTGGATACAAATTTCGGCCAGAGGTGAAACCAATTGTGCACTGGATAGCTCACGAAGGCACCAGTCTTCTATGTACACGTGGATGGTGTTCGGGGTACAATTTGCCTTCTAGATCTTAATATCATTCGGTGAAACAAGCGATAGAGTAAGCTGTATCGTCTGCATGCACAACACGCCTCGGTATATTGATGTAAGGAGAAATGCTGCGACCTATATCGCAATGCACTGTACACCTCTCGTTTCTTTCTATTCCTACAGTTATAACAGCAATCACTTTCATTGTGCACGCACTGAAATCATCTTGTTATATTATTTTCACAGCGGCACCACCAGCACCGGAAGCGGCGCCAGCATGGGCACCGACGTTAGAGCCATTTGTAAATCGATGCTTTATGGGACTTTCGGATGAGCAGGCAGGGCTGATGGACAAGTATCTTGCAAAGTTGCTCGAGATACACAAAGACGATACATCCTATCAATGGTCGAATGAGGTGGGTTCATATATTGTTTCTTTGTGTTCGGTATGTTTGTATGTTTTCTTCTTATGAGATAGTCAAAAGAGGTTTCTTTACATATGGTTTATATAAGTGCGTGTGGAGCCTTTGTATGGGATGGCCAAACGTGGCTATTTTTTTTATTGTTTATATGATTTTCTAATATTTTCGTATGATAATGTAGAGCTGGCGTTTCATTGTGCGTGTGTAGTTCCGTCGCCTATACTTTGACGGCAAGCCTTTTACATTTTATTGGCGACTTGATGAGAATTAAGATACAGCTGTACATTGAGATAGCTTTAATACACACCGAATTAAATGGTTTGGAGGGACCCTGTACATATATAATCGCTCCCAAAGTATTGAATATATCCTAATGCGATCTTCTTTTCTGACATATACCTCTAGGTTGTCCTCGAAAAGTGTTAAATAACAATCTATACTAAATTCCGATCTTTTTCGTCGACACATACCTCTAGATTGTGCCGACCACCACAGACCTCGAGCGAATGGAGCGCACTGGGGTGTGGCAGCTGCCTAAACAGGAAAATGCCAAGACCTCTTTTACAATTGCTGGTAACAGAGACAAACGGCGTAAGGTGAATATATCTGCTGTATCTGTTGCTCTATCTGCTGCTCATTTTATATAGAATCTGCTTGCTCACACTACCATGTTGCAGTAGTACACTTGTGACAATCGCATTGGGTGGACCGATGTGGGCCAACCGGGATGGAATTACGGGCTGAATGGGTTATCAATATTCCTCAGACTGACAACTGCATTGATTGCGCGTAATGTGCCTCTGAGTGCAGTTCTTATAGTTGCCTATTGCTCGTCTATTGCAAGCATGCCATCAAGTATAATTAATCATGCCATCGTGTATAGTGAAACATTCCATGTAGTTCAACTTCCCATCGTATGTAGTTTCACCCGTCATCGTATATAGTTAAATATACTATTGTGTATAGTTAAATTTCCCATAGTACCTAGTTAAACATCCCATACATGTCATCGTGTATAGTTAAATCGGTCATTACAGTTAAACATCCCATTGTGTATAGTTAAACATCTCATGGTATATAGTTCAACATCCAATAGTATAAAGTAGCCCATGTCATCGTGTATAATTAAACATTCCATCGTGTACAGTTGAATACGCCGTCGTATATAGACAAATATATCTCCGTGTGTAGTTGAACATCCCATCGTATATAGTTACACAAGCCATCGTGCATAGTTAATATGCCATTGTGTATAGTTATACATGGCATCATCTATAGATATCCATGCCATCGTGTAGTTATTCACGCCGTCGTATATTGTTATCCATTTCATTGTGTATCGTTAAACATGTCATCGTTTATATTTACAGTTACACATGCCATCATGATTCAGACTTCCATTGTTACTCACATCACCCGACTGCATATGTCCAGACATCCAAGTGGGACGCCAGGGGAACTTCTGATGAGGAGCCGAGCAATCCTCTCATCTCCATGGGCTTAGCCAGCAGACTTTCGGGTATCAGTGTGGCCGTTGCGGATGAAAAGAAGGGCAAGAACGCTGAGAGGCGGAACGAGGTAAGCGTCTCGATGTATGGTGGGCGCGGGATAGCCTATATGCCCTCTATGTGTGAAGTGCCTAGGTAATTGTGCATAGCTATAGCATCGTATTGAAGCGTAGAGAGGATGAATCAGTTGAGATCTGTTGTGTATCGATGGGCTGTCTTAGGTAAAATTGCTGGATTCTTCTAAGACGTAACCAGAACCAAATTACCTGATACCTGCGAACATGGTTTAAAAGACAGCTACCCGAGTTTGTATGTTTCTTTTTATGCATGTATGTATGTATGTATGTATGTATGTATGTATGTATGTATGTATGTATGTATGTATGTATGTATGTATGTATACATATATATATATATATATATATATGCATGATATGTGTATATGTGTCATATATATGTATATATATATATATATATATATATATGTGTATGTTTATGTTTATGTTTATGTTTATGTTTATGTTTTTATATATATAGATATGTGTATTTTATATATTTATATATATATATATATTGTATTTGTATGTATGTCTGTGTGTATGTCTGTGTGCATAAGTATGTATATGTTTATATATATATATATATATGTACATGTAATGTATATGTATATATATATGTGTGTGTGTGTGTGTGTAAGTATGTATGTACATATTTATATATATATATATATATTACATTATATGTGTGTGTGTGTGTGTATGTATATTACTGTATATATTGATGAGTTCCGTGTTTGTATTTTTAAAATAAATATCCACATCGCACCGCAGACAGAGGAAGAAAAGGCGGAGAATGCCCGGCGAGCAAACCGGGCCGCACGATTTGATGCGCATCTGGATAAATCCAACGGAAACGGCCGAGAACAAGGCATCAGTTCAGCGGGTGGGTCTCAGAATGGCTATGGAGATAAGAGGAAAAGCAATCGGCCGAAAGGTGGGTTCAACGAGAACCTGTTGCGAACCAAATACAGGAATCCGTACGAGAGCTTTGAGGACTCACTGCACCTGAAGAAGATTCGAGGTATGCGTCTGTGAGGGGTGTTACTGATTATTGAACAATCGTAGCTTATGAAATTATTGATTATTATACAACATATTACTTCGGAAAGTGACCTGGGCATACGCACTTGAAAAAATGTGTTTGAGCGTACTGGTGTGAGCCGAATGTGTCTATCTGGGCGTATTGTCCAGTCTGGTGTGTGTAATGAGCTATGAAATACCTGCCGCAAGTGCATCTTAGTACATTTGTGATGGGATTTTACACGTGCATGTATCTATCTCGCAACGATATAGGATCACTTGGCTTCGAAATCTGTTTGTTAAATTATCGAAAGCAATCCCTAATCCAACAGTTGCCCTGCTCGTAGTAGGCACGCGACAGTGAACTTTTGTGTTGTCTGTGACGCTAATATACAGTATTTATCAGTAATACTGCAGAGAATTCACTCAATTCTGCGCCCATATCACACAGGAACGAGTACTGAGTTAGAAAAGAAGCACCTGAGATTAACGGCCGAGCCCCACCCAAGCACAGTGCGACCAGAACACATACTGAGGCAATCATTGCAGATGGTAAAAAACAAGTATGTCAAGAATGAAGACTACTTCTATGCACGGGAACAACTAAAGGCCATTCGACAAGACTTGACGGTATGTCTATTATATATATATATATATGTGTGTGTGTGTGTACTGCATGTATGTGTGTGTATGTATGTATGTATGTATGTATGTATGTATGTATGTATGTATGTATGTATTCATGTATATATATATGTTTTATGTATCTTTGTTGTGTCTGTGTTTTTACATATACATATGTATGTGCATGTATGCATATGTATTAATATATATATATATATGTATATATATACACATACACATATACATAATATATATAAAGACACAGACACACAAAAGACACATAAAACATATATATATACATGAATATACATCATTATAGGATATACAAAACACACATAATACACATACATACATACATACATGCATGCGCAGCACACACACACATATATATATATTATGTTTTATATTGATCGTTTTTGTGATGTCTGTGTCCTTTATACATAATGTGTAATGTGTGCATGCATGTATATATATATAATATATATATATATATGCATATATACATGTATATATATCTTGTGTCTGTGATCTTGTGTACATGTGTATGTGTATGTGTTATGTATGTATGTTTTGTATGTATGTAAACATGTATATATGTATATATATGTATATATATATATATATATATTTATATATATATATATATATATATATATATATATATATATATATATATATATATATATATATATATATATATATATATATATATATGAGTTTGTTGTGTGTGTGTGTGTGTGCAGATGCAGATGCATATGTATATGTATATGTATATGACTGTAAGTATGTCTGATATGTGTATACTTCCATAGTTCAAATAGAAATCATAGTATTTGCTCGTGATGAATATAACGCAGTTCGTATAGGTTGTATTTATTTCTTTTTCTGCCCTGCATGCACTGACGAACAATGCCCTCTGTATCCCCCGGCACTCACCCCGATACAGATCCAACAGCTGCGTGGCGAGCTGTCGGTCGACACGTACGAAACCCACGCACGTATCGCACTAGAACAGGTATTGGCTGGGATGGTGATAGGTTTATTAGTGTGGTGTTTTGTTCTGGGTCGCTGTGTTCTCCTGTATTGGTAGACTAATTGGTACGATCCATCTGTAGCATGTTTCCTCTAAATTAGAACAGACGTCGGGTGTTCAACGTTCGATCGAAGTGTGAAGCTATATATAGCCTTCGGTGTGTGTGTACTGTCCTATTGCTTGACTTCAGTCAAAACATGCTAATTCCAATGAGGGTACTAGCAAGCGCCTTGTAGTTACCCGTCTGTTGTTTAGGAATAGTGCTCTGAAGTGGGAAATGTACTTGCTATAGATGCTAGTCTGTGATGTGAGAATTGTGAGGCAGTTATCAACAGTGTCATAGCCTTTTAGCAGGACAATACGATACACTTTATATGTGTACAGTTTCATCGCATGGTGTGTGTCCGCCTCGTGTGTGTTCGCCTGGTTGAAAGAATTTCCCCGCCTCTCTCGCCAAGCTGTGCTCACCACCAATTCATCTTGGCAACAGATGCAGCAAAAAAAAAATGCTGCTAATCTCTCTATCTCTGTTTTCATCTGTATCTGTTGCGTTGTTGTGCTTTGCTATACACGTGTGCGCCTGCTTTATCAGGAGGATGTTGGTGATTTCAACCAGTGTCAAACGCAACTCATCACGCTGTACGCCGAGAACAAGGGATGCCGGCGCAACGAGTGCGAATTCATCGCATACCGCATACTATACTATGTCAACACCGAGTCAGATGCAGGTGAGCACGTCGGTAAAAATATGTTGCAAATCGAGTACTTTTTCTTGATGTGTTCCGTCAACGAAGACCCGAATGCAGGGCCCGTGGTGGTGCGTGCCCATCGCTATCGCATACTAGACTATGTCACCACCGAGACAGATGCAGAGAAGTATGTCGCACACGTTCATCGCGTAATGAATACTGTCCTGTGTCAACACAGAGCAGATGCTGGTGGATTTGTTGAGCTTCGGCGTCTATGCACATCTCAGTGTTAACCTTTATGGTAGTGCATGTTTATAGCCTATCCGATACATATCTTGTCAACACAGTGGTAGATGCAGGTTGGTGGGTGGGGAGGTTCGCCACTATTCCTTCCAGTGCATACTCCTCATACAGACATGCATATATAAGATGGAATATGGCACTTCTATGCAGATTTGCACATTGATTGTATGGAGGGTTGAATCTTATTTCTGATTAGTGGACGGCTTTGTTTGCAAATACGGTGCTTTCAGTTCTGTCTTTCGTCAAGATGGCAGCAGTTGAAAGTGGGTGTTCAGAGCTCTGGCAGCTTTCTACATCCGCATGCGTTGATATTGTGCGAAATGTACATATTGAGTACTTCTGGATGAATATATAATACTAATTTGACTCGGAAGTATACAAGTATATTAACAAGTTTCTACCATATCACTTTTTATCATTCACAGATCTGATAGCCTTAAGGAAATCGCTTACACCGCGACAGAAGCAAAACCCCGCTATAGAGCATGCACTGGCTGTGTTTCAGGCGGTTTCCATGACCAATTACTGTCAAATATTCAAACTGTATCAACAAAAAATAAACTTGAACAATTATGTAATGGACTTCTTCCTCCCCAGAGAGCGGCTGAGATCCTCGAGAGTCATTTGTAAAAGGTATGAGTATATAATGTCTATGGCATAATATTCATTTTACATTCCGCACAATTGCTTATATGTATGTATCACATGATCGTTGCTCACATAGGATTTGTCCCGAAAGGAACCGGACTTCAGATATGGATTCGTAGGCCAAACCATATCCTTGCGTAGAAATATTCATATATATATATTCTAAATATATAAGTATATGATATGTATGTACATTTAAATGTATGTGTATATATGTACTATGTACGTGTGTGCGTGTGTGTGTGTGTGTGTGTGTGTTTGTGTGTGTATTAATATTTATATTGTTATTATTATTATATATATGTGTGTGTGTGTGTGTGTGTGTGTGTGTGTGTGTGTGTGTTTGTTTGTGTGTGTCTGTATATGTATGGTCTGTCTGTGTTGTGTTTGTGCCTGATCCTGGTGTATGTATATGCTGAGTGAAGTTGAACTCGTTGCACAGTTTCAAGGGTGGTACACGTTCTATTTCAGTGCAGCGGATGTATCTCTAGTCCATTCTGATCGCACTTGACTGATATTAACTAGCCCGGGCCCTCACTCATCTTAAGTCATATTGCTTGCTTATACGAACAGCATGGGTCCGACCGTGCCCAGCGACTACATAGTGGAATCATTAGGCTTCAGGAACCGGCTGGAGGCTATCAGCTTTCTAGAAGACGTACGTATGATTGTGCGCACCACGTACACTATACACTCTTTTTCTTCTAGCGTGTGTGTGTGTGTTTGCCTGGTTTTTATGTGTGTGCATCGTTGTGTACCATACCAATTAATTCCATCGTGAGAAAAAAACCAAAGGAAGCGTGTACATACAAGGATATATCTAAGTGTGTGTGTGTGTTTATACATTCATATATATATATATATATATATGTGTGTGTGTGTGTGTGTGTGTGTGTGTGTGTGTGTGTGTGTGTATTTATATATATATACATCATCCTTTGTGCGTATGAGTGTGATATATCTTTAGCATTTGTTTGTATATGAATGTAGGTAGACACATGTATTCATATACATGTATGTATACATTATCTCATTAACCGTGATTACCTTCGCTATTGGCAGAACGGTGCTATCTTCAAAGACGAAGACTGTACCATTGTCGATACGCTGGCTACCAGGAAAGCCTTATAGTAGAAGATCAGATAAGCGTAATTTAATGGACTTGTGATTGGCGAACCTGCCCCCATATTTCTTCCCGTGCATATGCCGCAATATTGTATCCGATACGCACATAATCAGCTCAGCCGGAGTACGTTCCCAATGTAGTCATCGAGTCGAGTGATTGAAGTGTGGGCTTTTAGCGTGTAATCATATGTGCAACAATCTTCAAACACATGTCGTCCTGCTGGGTGGTTATTTATCAACGAGGTTTTCAGGCTCTATTCAAGTCTTCGCTATCATTCAGGTATGCAGATCCGGTAGATACAAAGGTAAGTGTTTCAACAGGAATTTAACCAGGCCCCTGTGGATCCTAGTGGCCGGCCCCCGACTCCCAGGTGCGATCTGTACTATTGAGTTATGGAGGCACAAGTTGTGGCTTTGGAGATGCTTTCGGACGCTCGACACGCGCTAGTACTTATCCGAGGCTGCATGGTACATTTCTAGCTGTTATCGCCAACACCCATCCTGCGATTTGGCACGGCCCCTACATAATCTTATAACCTGTGGATTCCCAGAACCATGGGCAAGAAAATTTGAGACACTGCAAACTTACCATTCTTGCCGTCTCTACGCATACACACATCACACGCACATGCACACCTTTATCGCGTAAGTATGAGTCCTTTCATTATTTGAAAGTGCGGAAAGGGTTCATCATTGATGCGCTACCATATGCCGCGTGATTATAAGAATATGTACTTGATCACACGACAGTACGCAGAAAGACTATACTGGCTATCATCATACCCACAATGAACATTGACAAAATACTGGCCACGCCCGCCTGAGACCACAATATTGGGAGTGTTTGAAGTATTGTCTGCAAATAGCAAAGGAAATAAAATTTTGTAAACGTATATATTTCGCTCTAAATTGACAATGCCGTTCGGAAGCTGAAGCCAAAGATGTGCAATATTTACTCGCGTGCACCCATCAGTCGTGGTGATATATACGCCATATAAGAATGGAAGGAAATCTGCACTTTCTGCCAATCGAAATTCGAAAGAGGCGACACTGATGGTAATAATGATAGACTCAATCCTGGAACGAGCCGGTACTTGTAGAAGGGTGTGTAGGATTGAATCAGTGCGCCCTTTAATTCATCTGTGCACTGAAAACGCAAGCAATTAGAAGAGAGCATAAGCATGATATGGTCCTGATGCGATGCGGAAGCTACTGGGAGACGTATCTAATATGTACATACAGATGGCCTAAGGCAGGCACATGAACTCCCGCCACATATGCCAGTCAATACTCAACACAGAGTGTGTACTCCCTTGTGTGCATGCCTTGATAAAATGCCCATAGGCATAGCGGCGCTTCGGGGAAATTAGCAGATAACATATGTTGATCTTTATAGTGTGCGTTTAGTGCACAAACAGGAGAAATGTACCAATGGGGTGTAAAGCACAGTGTTAAATGGGGATGCAAATCGAAATAAAGGATCTCAACTCACTCACAAGTGCAACATGCCGATTAAAATTGTATTTAATTTCCCCCAGTGTGAATAAAAGTCATAAAAATGATAAAATGCTTGATGGTGAAAAATCTCGAATTCCAATTTGCCGTTCGTATGGACTTTATTCAAATTCAGAAAAGTTTACTCATTTAGATCCGCTCTTCGAACAGTCTCCAAGTTATGGCCCAACTGTATATCGATATAGAGTGGGAGTGTAACTGAGTTGATATCATTTTAAAATACTGCAGTATGGAATTGCCTAATTCGGTGCATAAATGTTAAATAAAAATGCCGAGACCTCGGAAGACACCCTGGAGGCTCCAATTCCGCAGAAAATGAAATTGTCGCAATGCTATTGTCCTGAATTTAAAAAAATGAATACATATATAAGAAAAATCTCTTGATCATATTGGCTATATACAGTACTTTAAGGTTTGAACATGTTAGTGTCAGCGATAAGGACCAAATCGGGCCTACTACCTAACGTTTCCCCATCTATTATAGTTGAATTACTTGCAATGCTTACTATGAGTAACGATACACTCGACGCTGCGTCCCCACGTTTCCTCAACGAACAAATACTGCATGAGAGTGTGACGGGAACTCTCTATAAAGTATACGATACGCATTTGGGGAAAACTGCTGCTGTT